>JAPDEH010000100.1:0-96321 GCA_027569075.1 Aspergillus asperescens | reverse complement strand
TTGACGCGATTTCTTTCGATTTGGTGGCATGATGGTTGGTTAAAGAACAACGCGTATAACTACGCGTGGACATTAATTGTGGCGGTCGGATGACCCGTGGCGGTCGGATGACCCGTGAATTACGTTAAATCCCCTTTGCGAGGTGAAGATTCTGTACCTCAGTGTTAATCTATGATTGGAATGAGGGGTTACTACCCTTAGGATTACTATTCTCCTTTCTATAACCTGAATTACTACCTGTCACACTAGTCGCATACCTACTCAAGGTCCCAGACCCTTATACTTCTACTTGCTTTGAAGATAAAGAATAGGTCCATGAGCCAACCATCAGCGCAAATACACTCTACCACAGTAATATTTTTACCTCTCTCGCCCTCTGCAAGATTAGGGCAGTTTAATCCACTAAAGACCTTGCAAGCCTGCCCCTGGCCAGGTTAAAATCTGCATTTATTAAAGTTGTATACAAGGCGGGCAGGAACATCGCGAAGAACAACTTCTAGCTGGTGGTACCAGTATTCCAGAAGCCCTGTATCTTCTGCTTGGATATACCTTAATTCCTTAGTCTTCTGCTTTACTGGTGCGAGGCCTAAGTATACTGGTACGCGCTTTTCGAATCAATATGGCCACATCTTACTAACTCGCCTATCCGGAGACCCCGCGCGGGCAAGCGCCTGGTTTGCCCACGCCTCTATAATAGAAGCCGTTGGTGGGAGGTTCTAACTTCGCATTTTTATAATCCAGTTGATCAAGGCCGTCTCCTAATACGGCTGTAGGGCATTTTTCTTCATTGTGATTGGTGTTACTGGTGTTTTCGCTTTTTTCATGCGGCTTCGCATCATGGTGCTAGACACCGCGAATTCACGTGCAATTTTCGCGATATTTGGGTTTTTTTTTTGGGATAAAGCGAGAGCGACGGCTTTGCTTAATCGGGATTTATAATTTTCACGAGAATTGGACATGTTTTGTGGCTTCAAGGGGTAAAAATATTGGCGATGAGAAAAACTACGAAAAATGCGTGGCGCACCCATAAGACAAAGGCGGTGGGGGCGCAGGAAGGCACGGATAGTCTCTGGGCTTGAAGTATTGAATCTAAGTCTAGTGAGAGCTTGGTGCTGGTGATAATAGCATCTCCATCCTATCGTAAGGCTCTTTGCTTGACTACCGACCTTACAAGTTGGCTCGGATCTTACCAAAAAGGGAAACTTCTGATGGATCATGGATACCTCTATGTACACTCTGAAAGTTACCCATGGGTGAAGTCGCTTCTTGAGCATCGTGCTGCTTGTTTCTTTGTTTCTTCGATAAGCGCTAGGGATTGTTGTTGATTCTGTTGTTCTTGCCTAGCCTACAGACAAAGGCTTTGGGTTTCCGCTCTGCCTCTGGTAGAGTCTTCAGTCGTCACCACGTCCACCCCCCGTCCCCTGACATTTCTAAAGGTTGGCTCACACCTTGTCCTCCGCTCCCTAGGCTATATTTCATTGACTGGGCACATTTTTGCCCCAACTCGGAATGATGAACGCCCAGGAAGCTCCCGAGCACGATCACCCGGGTGCTGGTATCCACGCTCAGGCAACAGAACAAAAATCACATACTTAGAATGACAAACAAGCCCAAAATGGGGGTGAGGCGTGGCAAGAAACAACACTGGAATCCTCATCGAGGCCTGAGCCTGTTTACCCTTCGAGTGTTCGCATCTGGCTCTCAGTCAAGACTGTATTTGGGGATCTTACCACACTGGTTTGTCTACCACAAGCAACATATTGGATTCCTGGGATTCCTGTTGACCTGTCTGCTTTTATCCTGTTCACAGGTCAACACAAGCATCGCAACTGCCACGCCATATATCACGGACGAATTCCATTCAATTAAGACATTGGTTGGTACAGTAGTATCTACCTGATGTATCTCAACTGGCCTGGGGGAAGTTGAGTACTCGATACTTAAGTAACCGGATCTATAGTATTTCCATGATAATTTTTCCTGCTGGCTCTTCTGTCTGCGGGTCTGCGCCCAGCTTTCCGGTACTCATGGTAGGCCGTGCGATCTCTGGCTTACGCTCTTCAGGTCTCCTGGTGAGCACGTTTCCCCTGGTGCCCATCCTCGCTACGCCTGCTAACTGCCTAATTTTTATTGGCCTCGTTTTTGGTTCCCGCTGATTAGCTACTATGTGCGGTCCTTTGCCTAGTGGTGCGCTGAGTGAATGTATCTTGTGGCGCTGCCACTTCTATATCAACCCTTCTGTCGGTGCTGTGATTGGTATGGCCTTTTTACTGACTGTTAGCCTGCCGAGACCTGAGAAGGATAATCTTACTACGTGGAAAGACTTTCTACAGATGCTTGATTTGCCCGGGTTAGCTGCCCTGGCACCATCTGCTGTCTGCCTTCTGCTGGCCTTGCAGTGGGGAGAAATATAATATGCCTGGGATAACTGGCGCATTGTTGTGTTATTTGTTTTATCTGGGGTGCTGGGCACAGTTTTCATTACCATTAAAATCAGTCAGGGCTACAATGCAATGCTCCCAGCCCATATATTTACACAGCAGACTGTTGATTTGGCTTCTATGTACGATTGCACTGCCGGGGCCATTTTTGTGCTGAACTACTATCTTCCAATTTAAGGAACCCCCCTCAATACCTAGCATCTACTGCTGCAAATACTAATGCTAGTCTTGGTTTAAAGGAGTCAAAGAAGCTAGTCCAATGCAGTCAGGGTTGTATACCCTCCCGTAGGTGGTTACAAGCACTGCTGTCTCACTTGGAGATTGTGTATTGATTTTAAAAGTTGGCCATGCCAACTTGTTCATGATTCTTGGATCTGTTTTTGGTGTGATTGGATTAGGTCTTTTCACAACATTCCAGCTGAACATAACTAATGGAAGGTGGATTGGTTACAAAATCATATATGCTGTTGAATCCAGTCTTCCTAGCTTGACTCCTCTTCTAGTTACCCAAAACGCCCCCCTCTCAAGGACATTCTACTCCGGTCTAGCATGGTCATATTTACCCAAATAATCGGCAGGTGAGTATTAGGAACTTTTACCCTTCTTGAATCTAGATCACAGCTAACTACTCAAAAACCTAGTTCTACCTTTGTGTCGATAGCACAGGCTCTGTTTGCTACATAGCCTGAGTAATGGCCTACAGCATCTTGGCGTCACAGGCGTCAATGTTGACATGATTTCAACGAACGGTATAACAACCATTACAGATGGTCTCGCCGGAAATGACAAAACAGCAGTGCTAAAAGTTATTAATGATGCTCTTGGTCCACTCATGGCGCCTTGCGGTGATGTTAAGCTGCATCTCGATTATCAGTGCTTTCACTGTAGAGCGCAAGAGGATGGATAGAGCTTAGTGGGACAGACACAGATGCTTGCTTTACCGAGCGCTTGCGCACTGCACTAAAATGGCACAATTGGGGGATCAATGGATCTTCTAGCAAGCGTACTATATACTACTGCAGGCCAAAGGCCTTGACTCATGGCAGTGTGCCTTTTCCAAAACCAAAAAAAAAAAAACAGGTACTTTAATTACTATAGGACTAACCATATAAAGTTAGGTACTAAACTTTACTAGCAAAAAAAAGCTGTTCTGAGCAGGGCTAGGTATCTGTGGAATTTTACCGCTCCACCAAAAAGGGTCAATCCTTCTTAGGAAGGGCTAATTCTGAGTAGTATCATCTTTGCACGTGAGTGAATGCATATGCGGTTGGCCAGTATAGCGCACACAACATCCCTGCTAGTGTTCTCCAGTCTCTCCCTTCTCATTTGTCCACTTCAAGCTCCAAGGGACAGATACTAGGCGAGTGCTGATCCCAAGTTCGTGACCAATTCCGACCTGCTCTCACCAATCACGGGCCTCAAGCCAATGCTCGTTCCTGATTAGCAGTCAAAACTCACGGCTCGCAGCCTCACAGAAACGGCACGGCCACAATAATTACTTAGCCGGAATCCTTCGTGTTTGAAGCTGTGATAGCTTCGGCAGCTATCACATCCAACTAACCTATCAGGGTTCAAATCTGAATTCAGCACAGCCAACAGCAACAGAGAAACGCAAGGTCGCATTGGTGACTAGGGTGGTCTGCAAAGTGATGGCAGCGTGACTACTGCAAGTTGGAGCTGGGTTAGTTTGGGTCCGTTCTCCAGACTTGATTTAGATTAATCAATACAAATTACGAAGAGATTATAAGGAGAGGCAGTCTGGCACAGCCAGCGGCTGATCAATTGGTCGTCCCAGCTGCCAAAGTTGCATAAAATGGGTTATGCTCCGAGCAACTATTGGTGGTTAGTTTCAGGGGTAGGACTTCGTGGAAAAGGAACGAACGGTCGGTCAATAGACCGCGGATAGCGGTCTTCTTAGGGAAAAGGATTTGCGCGTCGATAGCTTTCAGGACAGTGTTTGATCGACGCAGTCCACCGAAAGAACACCCACTGTGATGACTGCGCAGACTGGCATTTCACCAAGGAAGGACACATCTCCGGTCGGGGAATGTATAGAGTGCTCCGGCTGCATCTGCCAGGTGCATTAATTACGTGGATGAATCAGCGTTCTGATAGTATTAACTGCCCCTGGCATCCTACCGTTGGAAATTAGAAACACGAGGGGGAAGCGAGGCTGCGAACCCTCTCACGAGTCGGCGTTTCAGCTTTGCCATGGCATGATGGCCGATCTACTTAAAAGCTAGATTAGTGCGGTTTTCGAGTATAGGGCTATAGCGGGGATACTTATTATAGCAGCTATAACCTATAGCCGTTAAGTTATAGAGCATTTCCAAGTCCGTGACCAAGTCCAACCGGTAGAGCGGTTGGTTGAAGCGTCAGAGCCCAGACTCCAGACAAGTGCATTGCCCGCTCGGACCAACAGAGCTTGAACTCCTGAAGTGCGAAGACCCATCAGGTAGACACACTGTAGATCCAAATTCCAGAGCGACTGGCGGCTTGTGATTGGGGCGAAGCGGGACGTCGCCGTTGGGAGCACGTTCTGTTAATTATTCTCCAATCTCTATTTTTATTGAGGAGCAAGCCCAAGGAACCCAAATATTATTGCAAGGAGCCGGAGGATTCAGGATTCAATCTTAACATTGTTCGTGTTGTGCTAAGCCTAAAACTCTGCATCTCCATCTTCCCGACAGACTGGGATTGAGATGGAGACCTGGGCCACTTGTTAGGCTCCTAGCAGTTCCTTGAGGACCCCTTGGTCGAGAATAATAATTCCGATTTCGCGTGATCTGCAAACCTTGAGTTCTTTTCTTTCCCCTTCTTGTATGGCCACCACGAGCCCACAACCTTTGATCTCTCTCCTCTCATCTTCTCCAGCTTTCACTCGCAATTCACCAACTTCAACAGCGGCCTCCCTGGGGGACGAACTGCTATGACTCGGCCTCACCATTCTCTTGCTCCGTTTCTCTTTCTCTTACTATGATGCCTTGATCACACCCGTTCCGAATCATCACCACTTTCGTTCCAGACGCCGTTCTGTTTCAATCGCCGTCCTGTTTCAACCACTTCCTCGACTCTCGCTTCACGGACGGTGTGAGCCCTTCTCGCCACCGCGCATTGACCAAGCATGGTTGTTGCCCTAAGACGTTTCTTTCGTGCGGAGAAGACTCCATCAACCCCAGTTTCGGGGGACCGAGAGCCTCAAACACATAGCCCTTGCGGCCGCGCCCACAAGTCAGCAACCTCTACGGCATCAAGAAAAAATAAACATTTTCAGAATATCGAGAGGCAGTTTGAGGTGTTGCATGATGAGCTGAAAACGCAACCAATGGTTCCTCCCTCGCACATTCCACTCACTCGTGCCTCGAGTCGTCTCAAGAATAATAGGAACCCACGGCATGTCGACCTTTTCGACGCTCTTTATGGGCCCAATCGGTATCAGACGCAGTCTCCCAGTGCGGCATCTAGTGCAGATCCTCCGATATCTCCCTATAATGAAGATGTTGCCGAGCGTAACATGGCACCATTTCTTCGACCATCGAGTGGACGGAAATGGAGTGCCTACTCTCGCATCTTCTCAGCTATATACCAAGAGGACGTAGCGGATCGGAATATTTCTCAGAGCAGAAGGAGAAGCCGCTCACTTTCCCGCGGCACCAATCCACTCCGGCTCAAAACAAGTCACTCCTATCAGCTGGATTACCAACAGCCGAGAGACGGCACGGAAGGTCATTCCTGTTCAAGGTCTAAAGATAGTCCGCTTGTCAACTCGATCTCACAAGAAGCTCTATATTCCGTGCCAAAATCTTTTCGAGACCAGGTGGCCGCCGACTCAAATGCATCAAAAACAGCCACCGAAGGATTTCTACGAACACAGAGGTCGGCTCCAACTGTACTGTCCGAGCAGGCTTCTACTTCGGGAGGGGGCATCTCATCACATCTAGGTGTCCCTCTCGCCCATAAGCAAGGGCACTCCTGGACCACGCCTTTACCGGACAGCCCTACGTTACCAATCAAACTTGTCAACAGGGTCTCAAATGAGACCAAGAGGCAACGGGATTCACCAGTTGTCTCTTCTCCTAGTCTACGTTTGCCAAGCGCCCCCAAGGACCAGAGGCCCCCAATGCCCCCGCGAACAGGATCCAAAAAGAACATTTTGGATCTCTCTATCAACACCGAATTGGCTACTCGAGGAAGACCCAAAAAGATCGCACACCGGGCCATCCAACCCCCAACACCCAGCACTCTTGACACGAAACAAAACCCGAGCATCGCAGAGGTCATGAACAGTCCTCTACCAATCGCAAGCCCAATTTCTCCAACACCATCCCCTCTGTCAAGTTCGAATAAAAAAGTAGCCGAGATCATGGATATGTTCCGTAGAGCATACACCTCGACACAGGAAATCACACCGCATCCAACATTTGAAACTCTTCAAGATGCAATTGTCCGCGAGATCAACTCCCACGAGGCCTTTCAACGGGTCCCTGTCCCTGAGCAAGGGCCTTCATTCTCTCCTCCACATTCGCAAGACTCATTCGACCAGAGCGCTACTCCGCCCATGCCTATCCCTCTCAAAGAAGGGCAAAGGCGACGCCGTATGGGCTCGTTTAAAAGGCACCGACGTGACTCAGAAACTAGGAAAAGCACTTCCACAATTATCCCATCTAACGCTTCCCGCGAAAATTCCCTCGCCCCCAGCCGACGACGACGACACACCGACGCTCCACCCCCCTCACCTGGCTTCTTTGACACACCAATTCACCAATTCCCCAGATCTTCTGACGAAGGAGTCACCTACATGAACCTCCTCCAGTCCGAGAACTCCACCGATACCAGACGGAGCAGAACTACCTCTATAACGGCCGGAAGCGGCCGCGTTTCCAGAACCCCCTCAGTCCTCTGTCTGCGCGCTCAAACTACACCTCCCGAAGATAGCCCAAGGAGCTTCACCAACGATGACAGCGACTCGGATATCATCCACCTCCCAAGCATCGGAGTCCCCCCAGTGCAGATCCATGGCGTTGATGAGAACAACGTGACCTATACCATGGAGAACACGACGCCGCGAAATGCCTACCGATTAATGAACTGGCCAAGGAAATCAGGCCGCAACCTAAGTCTGCGAAGCACGTTTGCGAAGAATCGTACAACGAGCAGGCAGTCGGTGGCGTCTTATTAGTCGGTTGATTGCATATAACCAACCCATACATACGACCCTGAGACGCACGGGGGAACTTGCCACACCTTGCACTATACTACACCTCCCACCTCCCACCTCACCTTGAAGGTTTTCTTCTCATTATATACTTCACACTTGACATGAACCAAACAAGCTAGCTAGCTTCGACCCTACCTATCTCCTACCTTGCCCATCTACCTAGTCCAAAAGGACTACTTCCTTCCTTCCTTCCTTCCTTTTATCGCTTCGTTCCTTATTAGCATCAAGCATTTTCCTTCTGGTATTCTGTTCACAAGCTCATCGCATTTTCTTTTATCTTTGGATTTGGCTGCGAAAAAAAATATTCCCCACGGTGTGGTTACTTTGCTTTGTCTGTTTATATGCAGGTCATAGATCGGGATATATATATCTCTTATGTTAGAGTTAGTGCTAGGATTCGTGAAACTGAATATACTACTACTACTACTACTACTACTATTTCATACCTGCTTAAGACTAATATACAAGCTATCTATATCGTTTCTTCACATATCGCCCTAAATCTAAGTATACAGTAGACAGTACAGAGCAGACGCCCTGGGGGGGTGGACGAAGATTCCCGAATAGTGTTGCACACATAATATTTATACCTAATGGCCTTAGCCGGGATGGGAGAAAAATAATAAATACAATCATTTCTTATTCGCTACTGCATGCCTTAAGAGCTCCGACTCCCCAGTAAATCTATAACAGAAACTAAGGTATCTGAACCAAATGAATCGAAAATGCGACGCGACGCAACGCAATTCCAATTGCTAATGATGCTTGCTTATCAACCAAACTCAAACTGCGCCGCCGCCGCCCCCGGTGCTCACCCAAGCCTCTTGGGCTTGCTTGCATACTTTCCCCACGCCTTCGAAGAAGAAAAAACGGTTACGGTTACCGAATCAAGAACGATGCTTGGAACGGTGATAATGGTGACGTTAGAGTCGTAAAGAGTCATTCGTGGAAACCGCCGCAGATATGGCGGAGGTGAAAATGATGTTTACCAGGGCGATGATGATGATGTGCAATAGCCCTGGGTTTTTTGTCTGGTGAGTGATTTCGGGTGCTTAGTAGGAGCCTGTGGAGAGTGACTGGTTAGTACTCGATGTCTTTTTTTTTTTTTTTTTTTTGGTTGCCAGTGGCTATGCAGTAGGGGAGAAACTTACGGCCAAACATGCACCATTTCTCGGCAAGTCGGGTGCATTTGGGGTTTGTGCACTTTGTCTCGCCGGGAACAATGCCCTCGGGCTGGTCAAAGGGAATGCAAAGAGATTTGGCGCCCATGCTAGGAGCTCGGGAGTCTTGTGCCACACCAGAGTCCTCCTCGGCCTTGCGCGCGCTCATGTCCTTGATCTGGTCCTCACACTCCTCGGTCAAGCAGTGGGGAATGATGCAGATATCCTTGTCGTTAAGGGCGGGGGTGAAGTCATCCCAGCTGGTGATGAGTTTCCTGTGAGTGCGATACTGGTCGTCTGCGCGCTTGTACATATCGCCCTGAATTGTTTCGAGGAGAGCAGGAATACGGGTCGATAGTTCGGGAATGGGGACGGTGGACTTGCCGTCCTTGCCTAGGATGTCACGACGGGCGGTAGTCACAAAGTTGCCCGCGGATTCACCAGGGCCGAACTCAATACGCAGAGGGACACCGCGGAGCTCCCACTCATTGAACTTCCAGCCAGGAGAGTATCCCTCGCGCTTGTCAGTGGCAACGCGAACACCAGCGGCAGTGAGAGTATCAGCAAGCTTGTCAACTTCAGCGTAGAGGTTGGCACGGTCTTCTTCACTGAGCTTAGCGGTGATACCGACGGGGACAATGACGGTCTGGGTCTCAGCGACACGGGGAGGAATAACCAAGCCAGTGTTATCACTGTGAATCATAACCATGACACCAAGAGTACGGGTAGACAGACCCCACGAGTTCTGCCACACATGGAGATGAGGCTTCTTCTCGTCACCTTTAGCCGAGGGATCCTCAACAGTAATGCCGAACATTTTGCTGAAGTTCTGGCCGAGGCAATGGGATGTACCACCCTGGATACCACGTCCCGTAGCTGGGATATATCCTTCGACAGTAGTGGTGTAAAGACCACCCGCAAACTTCTCCTTCTCTGTCTTCTTACCCTTCACCACCGGCACAGCCAAGAGTTCCTCGTAGATTTGTGCATAGAGGTCAAGAATATGCAGAACCTCCTCGTTAGCAGCCTCTTCAGTTAGATGTGCCGTGTGTCCTTCCTGCCATAGGAATTCTCGGGTTCTAAGGAATGGCTGGGGATGCTTGAACTCCCATCGAACGACTGAGTTCCACTGGTTGAGCCGGAGCGGCAGGTCTCGGTGACTCCGAATCCATTTGGCGTAGTAAGGGTACATAACGGTTTCGGATGTGGGACGAATGGCAATTTTCTTCTCCAGTGGGGTAGAGCCACTGCAAGCAGGAAGTGAAACATTAGTATGGAAGTCAATTGAGAGGAAATAAGGGTTATGCCATACGCATGAGTCACCCAAGCGACCTCAGCCGCGAAGCCCTCAATGTGGTCCTTCTCTCTTTGGAGAACATCCTCGGACACAAACAGAGGGAAAGAACAGTTCTTGACGCCTATCTTCTTGATACGAAGGTTGAACCATTGTTGAATTTCCTCCCATATAGAGTACGAAGCGGGCTGGCGCGTTATCAGCAAAGAACCTTCATTGCCAGATCCAAATTATACCAATGCTTACCTTCAAGATATAACAGCCAGATACATCGTAGTAGTCGAGCATATCGCCCTTGGTGAGGACTTGTTGATACCAGCCTGGAAAGTCCACCTCCTTACCAACATCGATACCAATCAAAGCCTTATCGGGGTTTGCTTTCGGCCCCTTGACAGAGGCCTTCTGGCCTCTTTCAGACTTTCCAGCCTTCGCGGCCTTCTCAGCCTTTTTCGCAGCCATTTCTGCTTGCTTGGCGGCCTTCTTTGCGGCATTCTTTGAAACATCTGCTTCCCCGGCGGGGTTCTGGGTGCGGTTAGGCAAATCCTGAGGGGCACCCGTGGTGTCGGTAGGGGCTTGGCTGGCCATTTTAGTTAAGACCTTATCGAGACCTAAGAAATCAACCAGGCAGGGAAATCCGAAAGAGGACAGAGGCAATGACTGGGGGGGTCTTGGAGTCGGGGAATGAGGGGGCCCAAATTGAGTCAAAGTGGGATGAATCTGGAAATCTTCACCGCCCGCCTTGGCAGAACTTTTAGCTGCAAACACTCCATCTGGATCTCCCAGAAAAGCAGCTGTCGGAGCTTTCACATTCGCTCACGCAGCATCTCAAGGAAAATGTCTGGAATTTTTGAGGCACCGCGGAATGCGGACACTCTCTGTGAGTTTCTGCTTCCTCTATGACAAAATATTCTCTCGCCCCGCTTGTACGGTCGAACTAACCAAACCACACAGTCCTGGGAGGCCAGAAAATCACAGGTGCCGATGTTCGAGACCAGTGCGGTATGTCAAGTCGAAATTCGCATGATATCATCTTCTGTTATTTGCGGACCTGACAAAATTTAGTTCTGGCAACACAAGCGATTTCAAATGTAGTCAAGAGCTCCTTTGGCCCCTCTGGCCTGGACAAGATGATGGTGGACGATATCGGTGTACGCTTGTTACGAACCCCACGACCTTTGGATATTATTCTGACGGCTCTTAGGATGTAACGGTTACGAATGACGGAGCTACCATCTTGAGTCTATTGGATATCGAGCATCCTGCTGGCAAAATTCTTGTAGACCTGGCCCAGCAACAGGATAAGGAGGTGTGTTCTACCCCTCATCCACACTCGGCCATGTTAGAGTACATTCGCTGATTCGAAACTAGGTCGGAGATGGCACCACTTCCGTCGTCCTCATTGCCGCAGAACTCCTCCGACGAGGAAACGAATTGATGAAGAACCGTATTCACCCCACAACGATCATCAACGGATATAGGCTTGCGCTTCGGGAGGCCGTGAAATATATGAATGAGAACATTGCCACAAAGGTTGATAATCTAGGAAAAGACAGCTTGGTTAATATTGCAAAAACATCCATGTCCAGCAAGATCATTGGTTCCGATGCCGATTTCTTTGCGAACCTGGTCGTTGATGCAATGCTGTTGGTGAAATCCACAAACCAGAGGGGTGATGTCAAATATCCAGTCAAGGCAGTAAACCTGCTGAAGGCCCACGGAAAGAGTGGAACAGAATCTGTTCTTGTCAATGGCTATGCTCTCAACTGCACTGTTGCCTCCCAGGCCATGAAGACCCGGATAACAGACGCAAAGATTGCCTGTCTTGATATGAACCTACAGAAGGAGAGAATGAAGCTTGGCGTTCAGATCACAGTCGAAGATCCTGATCAGCTGGAGAAAATCCGTCAGAGGGAATCTGGAATTGTCATTGAACGTGTGGAGAAGATTCTCAAGTCTGGAGCAAACGTCGTCTTCACCACCAAGGGTATTGACGACATGGTTCTCAAGCTCTTTATTGAGAAAGGTGCCATTGCCGTCCGGCGATGCAAGAAGGAGGACTTAAGACGCATTGCCAAGGCTACCGGAGCTACGTTGGTGAGCTCACTCTCTGACCTGAGCGGCGATGAGAAATTTGAGGCTTCCTACCTGGGTCATGCAGATGAGGTCGTGCAGGACCGGATATCCGACGATGAGTGTATCCTTGTCAAGGGAACCAAGGTCCACACTTCAGCGTCCATTATCCTCCGCGGAGCCAATGATTTCAGTTTGGATGAAATGGAGCGTTCAATCCACGACTCCCTCTGCGCCGTCAAGCGAACCTTAGAGAGCGGTAGCATCGTCCCTGGAGGTGGTGCTGTCGAGACAGCCCTTCATATGTACCTTGAAGAATTCGCCGTCACAGTGGTATGTACAACCTCCCTTGCCCTCTGTTACTCCTTTTAATAAACCCATAGGGCTCCCGCGAGCAACTGGCCATCGGCGAATTCGCTCAATCCCTTCTTGTCGTTCCCAAGACCCTAGCCGTCAACGCAGCGAAAGACTCCTCCGAGCTCGTCGCCCAGCTCCGCAAAAGACATGCTGTATCCCAGCGCGTCCAGGATGGCGAGGCCAACGAGAAAGAGAAGGCCGTCGCCAAGAAGAAGGAGTACCGAAACTACGGCCTCGACCTAGCAAAGGGCCGCGTTCATGACTGCCTCAAGGCTGGTGTCTTGGAGCCTAGCATGGGTAAACTCAAGCAACTTAAGAGTGCTGTTGAAGCTTGCATTGCTATCATGCGCATTGATACTATGATCAAACTGGATCCCGAGCGCAAGGAGGATGATGGACACGGCCATTAGAATAACGTTTTTTTCTTGGGCGTGAGATCTTCCTGTTCTGTACGGAAATTAGACAAAAAGTATAATAAGATCTTAGTACCTCGTATTCTGATCCTATCTCAATACTGATGTGTGCCGACTCGTAAAATTTGGTGATTGTATGGTCCGCTCTAGGTATAATGAAGGCTACATCATGCATACAATGTTTCCTAGGCAATTAGTAGTGTATTAAAATCTCTTTGCTCATATGCAGACGCACTGCTCTATGCAAAGTCGTCGCTAGGAATCGTGATGATTCATGCGGCACAAGCGCTCTAAAGTAATCCAACACCCGCTAAATGGAGAACAAGACTATGCCATCGACGCCACAAGATGCTTGCAATGGGAAACACACAAAACTGAAAACACACATAGGTGGGAAACAAACAGACAAACATAAGATGAGGGAATATGGTATTGAAGAATCATTCGTCTTCGTCTTCGTAAGAGTCCTTCGTGTCAGCCCAGCCGCATCGCCACCTGCGACCCTCGGTCTCTCCGCCTGCTCGTAGGTCCCTTGCTTCAGGGCCCTCACGCCAGCATCTGGCGCTGTAATCGTCGCTCACTGTGACAAGCTCGCCATCACTGGTCCACGATACGCCGGACACCTCCTTCTTGTGGCCTTCGATTAATGGTGTGCCGGTTTGGTAGATCGGGATCATGTCTTCTAAGCGCCCTGATAACCCAATACCTGAGTTGGTACGGCGCAGGCCCGAGCGGGTAGAAAATGATGGTGTTTTGGGGGATTGATCGAATGAAACAGTCTGCCGTTGGGCAGAGGGATCGAGAAATTTCTCCTCGGTGGGAAATATGACAGGACAAGGATCGCCGCTCCCAACTGCCAACATTTCTGGTTTGTCACCAACGGCCTTCCGAACACCAATCTTGACATAAAAAGAGGAAACCCGTAAACGAGGATGACGGAAGCCATACAGTGGTCCAAGACCGTCTTTGTCGGACCCACCCGAACGCCGCGGGCGTGTATTATTCAACGAGAGCTCGGGAGCATCGCCAAGAACTAGATGGGAAGTAGAGTAGGCGTACACTGTGCCGTCCCGACAAAGTGAATATAGCCGTGAACCATCGCCACCTAGCGTCATGGAGGTAACTCCAAATCGACGGTATTTGATATGACTATCTGGTTCCCGAGTGGTCGATAGAGGAAGAGCAGGGCGACCGCGACGATTACTGTGCGCTGTGCGCATATCCCACAATCGCACACAAGCGTTGGCTTCTGATGCGGTAACAAAGAGATTCTCACGGCCAGGCGGGAGAAATGCAAGCGAGGTCACCGTGATATCAGAACGAGCTACCTGAGACTCAGTTTTCTCGGGGGTCATTATTTGGGGCATCCAGGCATGAGCACCGTGGACAGTATTCAAAACTTGTGGGTAGGTCATCTTTGAGGACATGACAGGATTCAGTGCGGATTCGGATTCAAGAGAGCACTGAACCTGCAAAGAAGGCTTCTCGAAACCCTTACAGCGCAGGTCCCAAATATTAACATTCCCATCACGGCTGCAAGTCGCAAGGACTTTATTACTGGCCGCTGGCTGGAATTTGACTTGCTTCAGGGACGAGACGTGGTTAGACAAGCAGTATACGGGTTTTTGAGTAGCCATGTCAATGACGATGGCAGTTTGATCACCCGAAGCTGTTGCTAGTAGCATATCATCAGAGGAGAAATCCAAGTCCATAATGGCGTTAGCGTGCGGGCGGAATGTAAGGTATGCTTTTGAGAACCCGACTTTATCGTCTTTCGCTGAATCTAGCAGTCGAATGCCACCTTCTTCATCGCCAACAGCAACGAGTGTATTTGCTATATGAATGGTTAAAAGAAATCGATCATAAAATGAGTTCTCGACGTACTGTTACAAGCTGCAGTGCAAAATGGAAGCGCAAGACGATCACCTGACGAGCTTGTACAGGCATGGGAATCATCAGGGCGGGAGTAGAAGGTCGACGTCAAGTCTTGCCAGCCTAGAGCACAGTGAGAAAAAGGCAGAAAAGACTATAGCGTATGGTTACAAACCAGCCCCGGAAGTTGATCGTATTGTCACTCGATTGGCCCGAGTTCCCAAGACGCTGCGCATGAACAACGCACCAGAGCTCTGCAAAGCTTTGGAACGATGGACGGGAGAGACTCTGTGTGGAGTTTTGGTAGGCGGCGTGGATTTCTCTTCATTCACCCGTGTTCCAGCGCCGATATCAATGTCTTTCACAGGGACCTTGACCTCTTCATCGTCTTCAACTAGGCCCCGGACACGAACCTTCCGTATTGGTGACGATTGAAGGGGAGAGCCAATGGATGAGAACGACAGCTTTCGTTTCTTGCTTGGCGTTCGCATAAGCTCCGTAGGTTCCGGTTTGCTCATCACAGTCTTCAATGTCCTCGTAAAGGCAGGGCCCAGGCGATTGACTGCGGGCGAACTGAGGGCCACGAGGGCCTGACGGCTAGTCCTGACAGCATTTCCAAAAGTCCCAGTGTCTTGCAACGAACGAGGGGTGAAAAATCTCCTGAAGGACCGAGGAGTGACTGGGGGAGGCTTCTTCGGCTTGAGACGTAACCCAGCATCGGAGGCTATTGAGGGCGGAGACGAAGGGATTTCCTGGGATGGCGAGTAAAAGATCGGTTCAGATCGAGGAACTTCGGGGAGATCACGAATCCGAGTCATTGTGTCCCATAAAGAAAATAAGCATACACAGACATTCTACATGGGCGGGAGTAAGAGCAAGAGCGAGAAGGGCTCAGTTGGACAGGAGGAATCGAGGCATAGTGGAGTTGAGAATCTACTAGCAATGTTCACGTCGCGGACAAGAAGGAAAAACGACAAGAACGGAGCGATCTCTCGTGTCGACGTGCCTGTTTCGTGACGCGGAAACCCTGGTCGGGCAAGCGGTGAGGAAGCCACTTTAAATGCAAATCTCGTCCTGATCTGGTAGGCGGTCGGTTTGCGGCGGGCATTTCGTCCCAAGAAATTTTATCTTTTTTTCCCGCAGTCAAGACATTTTCTGGAATTCAGATTGAGAGCTTGCACGCTTTCATTCAATTCGGAAAATGGCTCCCATCAAGCGCAAGGGCAATGCCGCTGAGGAGGCAGCATCCCGCAATCCCCAGAAACGTGTGCGCGTGGGAACTGACGAGCAGAAAAAGGACGGCAAGAGCTCGTCCGCCTCTGCGCCGAAAGCCTCTGAGCTCACGGCCTTGCGAGACGACGAACCTTCTTTCCCTCGTGGTGGTGGAAGTGTTTTGACACCGCTTGAACGAAAGCAGATTCACATCAAGGCGACGAAAGATGTTCTCTTCGAGCAGAAGAGCGGTGCCAAGAGGCCCTCCAAAGGCGACGATGAAGCTTTCGAAGACGATACAGATATGGAAGATGCAGATGAGGACCATGCGACAGCCCCCTCCAAGAAATCTCAAAAACAAAAGGGAAAGGGTAAGAAAGATGCGAAGCACGATAAGCGTGACAAACAAGGTGTTCGAATTGAAGGCTTGAGTTTCAAGGTACGACCATTCTTTCATCGCTATTTCCTATCGATCGTACACTAACCGAATCAGCGCCTGGTACCGGGAGCCCTAGTTCTAGGACAAGTCTCAAGCATAAACGCCCACAATATTGGACTTTCTCTCCCAAACAACTTGACTGGTTACGTCTCTTTAACCGCCGTGTCCAAGACCCTCGAGAGCAAGATTGAAAAGATGCTGGAGAAGGACGAGGACTCGGATGATGAGGATTTCGATTTGAACGATTATTTTTATCTGGGTCAATTCCTACGAACGTACGTCGTATCGGTTGGAAATAAGTCGGCCGACGCTAGTTCGAAGAGCAAGAAGCGCATTGAACTCTCGATCGATCCACGGTCAGCGAACTCCGGACTTCAGAAAACAGACCTTATTGTCGATACTCCTGCTCAAGCGTCAGTTGTGAGCGTTGAAGACCACGGTATGGTCATGGATCTAGGCATTGAGGGCTCCGATATCAAAGGGTTCATGTCATCCAAAGAAATTGACCCCAAGACGGACAGTTCAACAATCAAGGAAGGTTCCGTCTTTCTGTGCATGGTTACGGGCCAAAACGCCAGTGGCAATGTGGTCAAGTTATCTGCCAACCTCCAATCTTCCGGCTCAATCAAGAAGTCGCATTTCCTTAGTGTAGCACCTACTATCAACTCCTTCGTCCCAGGTGCTGCGGCAGAAATCCTTCTCACTGATGTATCGCCGACCGGAATGATCGGCAAAATCATGGGGATGCTGGACACTACCGTGGACTTGGTGCACTCAGGCGGCGCTACGGGGAAAACAGATCTGACAAAGAAGTACCACAGTGGTGCTAAGATCAAGGGCCGTATATCGTGCACCTTCCCTGGCTCTGAACCTTACAAAATTGGATTCTCGATGCTCGACCATGTTCAGAAATTCACACCCGAGGGCCATGGCCCCAATTCCTCTGATGATGCACCTGGAATCTCTGCCGTGATACCCGAGGCTACAATTGTGAACGTAGACCCAGGCCTTGGCGTTTACGCCCAAATTGGGTCAACGAAGCATATGGGATTTGTCCATGTTTCGAGACTAGCAGATGGACAGGTGGAAACGATCTCTTCTGACCATGGTCAGTTCCGAACCGGTACCACTCACGAGGCGAGAGTCGTCGGTTACAGTGCCATTGATAACCTCTACTCATTATCTTTCGAGAGAAAGGTCATTGATCAACCCTTCCTGCGGTTAGAAGATGTCACCCTTGGTGCAGTGGTCAAGGTAACAATCAGCAAAGTTTTAGTTGGAGAATCAGGTGTCACCGGCCTGATTGTTTCCTTGACCGATGGTATAACAGGATTTATCCCATCAGTGCACTTCGCAGACACGCGGTTACAGTTTCCTGAAAAGAAATTCCGAGAGGGTATCGTCATCACAGCGAGAATCTTGTCGGTTAATCTCGAGAAGCGTGAAGTCCGCTTGACTTTGAAAAAGAGCTTGCTGAACAGCGAAGCCGCTGTCTGGAAAGACTACCGGGATATACTCCCCGGATCTCAGTCTCCAGGAACTATTGTCAACATATTGTCTAATGGCGCTGTGGTTCAGTTTTACGGTTCGATCCGTGGCTGGCTTTCCGTGTCAGAAATGAGCGAGGCTTACATCAAGGACCCTTCTCAACACTTTAAACTCGGTCAAGTCGTCAATGTGAATGCTCTCAATGTTGATGCGGCCCAGGGGAAACTTTCCGTGTCTTGCAGAGACCCATCATCTCTCGCTGAAGGTTATAGGACGGCGTTCGAAACAATCCGTCCTGGGCAGTCCGTCACAGGCACTGTCTTCGAGAAGTCTAACGATTACGTGCTTCTGAAGTTAGATGATCTCGGTGGCCTTGTGGCTCGACTGAGCGTGGGTCAAATTGCGGATGGATCTACCTCCAAACGCGCCTCAGCCCTATCTAAGGTTCGAGTGGGTCAGAAGCTCAACGAACTTGTTGTCCTCGACATCCACCGTGCGCATCGCCTCATTCATGTAACCAGCCGAGCAAGCCTCAAGAAGGCTACTAAGGAAGGGAAGATGCCGAGCACATTCGAAGACATCCAAGAGGGTGCTGAAGTAACTGGTTTCATCAGAAACCTTACACCTACTGGCATATTCGTGCAATTCCTTGGTGGGCTTATTGGTCTTGTTCCAAAACGGCTTGTTGGGTCCGAGGATGCAGACAAGCCTGATTTTGGCAAGACCAACTTCCAGGTTGTTTCTGCGACAGTTCACTCTGTCGATACCGACTTCCGGCGATTCATTCTGAGTATGGATCCTTCGGAAGCAACACATGCTGCTCCTAAGAAGAGCTCCACGAAAGAAGGAGCAAAGAAATCTGCAACTGCCGATGATGATTCCCTCGCCAATCCAATTGACGAAAGTCTGAACACCAAGTCTGATATTACTGTTGGACGGGTTCTGAAGTGCAGCATCAACTCCGTCAAGGGGACCCAGATCAATGTCAAGCTTGCCGATAACGTTCAAGGTCGAATCGATATATCCGAGGCGTTTGACCGCTGGGAAGATATCAAAGACCGAAAACACCCATTGAATCAGTTCCGCCCTGGCCAGGTTGTGTCGGCGAAGGTTCTTGGTATGCACGATGCTCGCAGTTACACATTCCTTCCCATTAGTCACCGCACCGGGAAGTTCCACGTCTACGAACTGTCCATGAAGCCTAAGTTCGTCAAGACAGACAACGCTACCCCATTAACCATTGAGCAAGTGCAGGCCGGCTCCTCATTGTTTGGCTTCGTCAATAATGTTGGCAGCGACTTCTTCTGGATTAGTTTATCCCCCAATGTCCGTGGAAGATTGCGATTCGTCGATGCATCTGACGATCTATCTCTCCTCGCCGACGTGCAAAATCAATTCCCCATTGGATGCGCTTTGAAGGTCCATGTGACTGGGGTTGATGCTGCAAAGGGTCACATTGATCTGTCAGCCAGAGAACGGTCCGATAGCCTCACGATTGATGACTTGTCTGTTGGCATGATCTTCCCTACCAGAGTGACGAGGGTCACTGAGAAACAAATCATTATGCAGCTCAACAACGCCCTGGTTGGTGCTGTCGACTTGATCAACATGGCAGACGACTTCTCAAAGGCCGATCCAAACAACTACCAGAAGAACGAAGTAGTCCGCTCATGTGTCATTGGTGTGGACAAGCCCAATCAGAGGATCTATCTCTCCCTACGCCCGTCGAAAGTGCTGAGCTCTTCCCTTCCCGTTCAGGATCCGGAAATCACTTCTATGAAGCAGGTTAAAGTCAATGATATCATCCGCGGTTTCGTGCGCCAGATTTCTGATGGCGGACTTTTTGTGACTGTTGGCCATAATATTACCGCCTTTGTTCGGATTTCTGACCTCTTGGACTCATACCTCAAAGAGTGGAAAGACCCGTTCCAGGTTGGCCAGCTGGTTAAGGGCCGGGTTACCATGGTTGACCCGGAACACAGCAAGCTCCAGCTCAGTTTGAAAGACTCTGTCCTTGATCCAAACTACAAGGCCCGCATCACACTCCACGACCTCAAGCCCGGTCAAATTGTTACCGGCAAAGTCCGCAAGGTCGAGCAGTTTGGTGCGTTTATCGTTATTGATGGCTCCTCTAATGTTAGCGGGCTTTGCCATCGCACCGAGATGGCAGATAACCGCGTGGAAGACGCTAGAACTCTGTACGACGAAGGTGATGCTGTCAAGGCAAAGGTCCTCAAGGTCGACCGTGATCAAGGAAAAATCTCTTTCGGCCTGAAAACTTCCTATTTCAACGATACAGAAGATGAGAGTAGTGGAGATGAGAATGACGAATCTGATGAGGCCAGTGTCGATGGAATTGGCGGTGTTGAGATTGAAGGGCTTGACGAAAGCGAGGAAGATGACAGCGATGTCTCAATGGGTGGAGTTGATCTCGACGACGAGAGTGGAAGTGAAGAAGAGAGCGATGATGAACCCACGAAAGGAGTTCGTCAGGGAGGACTTGGTGCTTTTGGTTTTGATTGGAATGGCAACGCCCAGGGTGCACAAGACAAGACTATGGACACCGATTCTGATGATGAGAGCAAGGGGGCCCAGAAGAAAAAAAAGCACCGCAAGCCAGAAATCCAAGTTGATCGAACAGGAGAGCTTGATGCTAACGGACCACAATCGGTGGCCGACTACGAACGACTCCTGCTTGGTGAACCTGACTCTTCGCTGCTTTGGCTGAAATATATGGCATTCCAACTCGAGTTGGGCGAAGTCGACAAAGCCAGAGAAGTTGCCGAGCGTGCTCTTCGCACCATTACTATTGGGCAAGATACGGAGAAACTGAACATCTGGGTTGCTATGCTCAACTTGGAGAACACATATGGCGACGACGATACTGTGGAGGAGGTATTCAAGCGTGCTTGTCAATACAACGATACGCAGGAGATCTACGAGCGGTTGACTAGCATTTACATCCAGTCGGGGAAGAATGAGGTACATTTTTCTCCTCCGATTTTGCCAACGGTTTCAGTCAGACACTAACAATCCGCCTGCAGAAAGCAGACGATCTCTTCAAAGCAGCCCTCAAGAAAAAGGTCTTCCCATCCTCCCCCAAATTCTTTATCAACTACGCCACCTTCATATATGACAACATGGCTGCTCCTGACCGCGGTCGTGGCCTACTCCCTCGCGCCCTCCAGTCCCTCCCCTCTCATATGCACGTCGAAACCACATCCAAATTCGCACAGCTCGAATTCCGCTCTCCTAATGGCGACATCGAACGTGGCCGCACTGTCTTCGAAGGCCTCCTCTCCTCCTTCCCTAAGCGCGTTGATCTCTGGAACATCCTTTTGGACCTGGAAATCAAGAATGGTGACGCTGAGCAAATACGCCGCCTGTTCGAGCGGGTGCTTGGAATCAGGGATGGAAAGAAGGGTGCTAGTCTGGTTATCGAGGACGGTAAGAAGCTTAGACCTAAGCAGGCCCGTTTCTTCTTTAAGAAGTGGCTTGAGTTCGAGGAGAAGATTGGCGATGAGAAGATGGTTGAAGAGACGAAGGCTAAGGCTGCGGAGTATGTTAAGTCTCTGCAGCAGGAATAAGTTTCTCCCCAATTCGGGGTTTCTTTTTATGTTTCTTTGTGATGATCACGGTGTTTGTTTGGGTTGGTACACTGTATATAAAAGCATCATAGCCTGGACTTCTTTTCCATAGATATTGAAGGCAAAAGTCATTGTACAGATTCATTCCTAGAACATAGATGTAACACTGACACTTCGAGATGAGAAATAACTCTGGCTATATTTTACGATTGCCTCTTCTCCGCCATCAGCCGCCTATACTCCTCGACGATAGTCCTCCGCTCGCTTGCAAGCTCCTCCCTCCGCCTCAAACTCCCCACGGCAGCAGGCACGTTTGCAACATCTACCTTTGCCCCTCCCCGAACCTTGAATATCTCTCTCGGCTTCTTCAATTGCGGCGGCTCCTGCGCTACCTCAAACGGATTCACAGCAGCCCTCTTCTTCTTCAACTTCGCCCACGGATCCGGACCATCATCATCATCACCACCCTTCTTTTTCTTCGCGGGCCCAGAGTTGTGATTGGGGTTCCTCTTTTTCTTCCCCGCCTCAGTCTCCCAATCCTTCCAAAGCTGCAACTGTTCCTCCATGTCCTCCTCCCGCTCTTCCCGCTCCGCGGCCTCACGCTCTTTAATCCGTACGTCATCCTCGCGCCACTGGGCCTGTAATCGCCGTAAGTGCTTCTCGTGCTTCGTTGTCCGGTGTTCCCGGTCCTTGGGAGCATCACTGGAGGCAGTTGGCTTCGCAGAGCGTTTCATAGCAGCAAGTGGCATTTCGCGGTCCACGCGGGCAGCGAAGTCAGAGAGCTTTTCGCCTGGGAGAATTTTAGGCGCTGAAGTCTTCATGTCTGCTGATTCTGTTTGTGTTGCAGTGGTAGGGTTTTTCGTCTTCGTCTTTTGTGGAACAGCAGGTGCATCTCTATCACTGTCCTCGGCACCAGAACTAGCACTATCGTCATCGCCGTCACGCTTCCGCTTTTTATTATTATTCTCTATCTGTCTCCTTGCCTGTTTCTGCATTAGATATCGGAATGCGCGCGGTGTATCATCGTCCCGCTCGGATTTGGGCCTCGAGGTCGCGGGCGCGTTCTGCTTTGAGGGGCCTTTTCCATCTTTCGATTGAGGTTTTTGCTTTCCGTTCGCGTTCGGCTTTCCCTTTCCCTTGCCTTGCACTTTTCCTTTGGCTTTCGCTTTCACTACTTGTGACGGGTCTCGGACGGGGAGGGACTTCGCGATTAGGGTTGGTGGGAGATTGTATATGCTGTTTACGTTGATTTGTGAGTTATTGGACTGTTAGATGAGTTCGTGAAATGTACCTTGCGTCGTTTTGCCTGCGCTTGTGCTTGTGAGGCATCGTGGGCTTTCTTGATAGCGTATTTGGTTTATGCTGCAACTCGAAGTGGTTTCCTTGTGGAGCAATGAACTTTTTCACGGGCGGTCTAACACTGGAGTCTTATCTTATCGCAGAAAGCTTGTTGACTACACCGCTTTCCGGTTTAGATTATTCTGCCGACATACATGGATCTCCATTCCTCCGTACTGCATACTACTCTGTACGGAGTATGCATTATAAAATTTAAACAGGCTGCCTGGTTTTTAGTCGCCCGGAAGGATCCGTCTCGGAGTAGGAACCATCGCTTTTCGGGGACATAAAGTAGACCCCACGTGGTTGTGAGCAAGTGAGAAGGCCAAGAATCACTCTGTTGTCTCATCTTGATTTGAAATTCGGCTAGGTTACGATGTTGAGGAGAAGTGACAACATGATGATTGATGAATGATCAACAGTGAAGACCCTTTGGAAAGGCAATAGAAGCAGGGTCCACGTTCACTATGACGGTTGACCTACGGAGTACTCTTGTGGTTGAATTCGAGTGGTGTGCGGCCAATAAGAGCAGCCCGTGCAGCACATGGTACCCGTGACGCGTCCTCAACAACTTAAGTCTGGATAGGATGGTACATCCGCCAAGCGCACACTTCACCACATCCAACGCTCTGGCCAACGACGAATCCTTTGCGCCTCTTAGGGTGCATGCTCCAACAATCCGAGTCAGAGACCCTGAAAAAATACTAGGTCGGATGTAGGACCGGCAATCTACCTGGTCAGGTGGATAAAGAGGGAAAGAACTAAGAAGCGCCCCGGGTATGCGGTGGGGGGAAGATGTCTCTGATAAATACCTCAATGCCCTTTTCTCGAGGGACTGCTCGATCTATCTGTGGATATCATCCGGTCATGGCTATGGTGCCAATATATTCTTAACCGTGATGTCGTCTTCATCTCTTCTTTCTCAACCGTACTTCACAACTCCATTTCCTGCTGTTGCCTCCAGCACTTCCCACGATAGCGAAGAGGCAAATACCAAAGAAGGGACAGAGAACAAACCAGGCACTTTCGCGAATCGCGAGGCGCTGGAAGAGTCTGTCTATGATTCCGACTCGGAAGAAGCTCCAGAGAGACAACAACGACAAAGGAAGGGCTCGCTATGGGCCGGCGGGTTTGCTGCAGTCTCGCCTTTATTTGCTTCTTCTGGCCAGAACAAGAACTCGGATTCTTCTAATCCTTTACTCCCACTTCATAGCAATTATCCCAAGCTTCGACCTCGGCGGCTCACCCGCTCCTGCTGCCTTTTATATTGCGTGGTGGGGTTCCTCGCCATGTTGTAAGTATATCCTGCTTGCTACCCAACCCAACTGGCAAATACTAACACGACTTACAGAGGTGTCTTCCAGTTCCTCTCCCTCGCCTGCGGCATCGCTATCTCATTTTTCCCTGATGAGATTGATCGTGTAACCGATCGTTGGCGACGGCCCCAAAACGTTGATCCCGCGGACACTACTCACTGGCCTACGGACATTTCCAAGGGTATTCTGCCCGTCCCCTGCCACTCGCATAATGATTACTGGCGCCGCGTACCTCTCTATTCCGCTCTAGAGGCTGGATGTATCAGCGTGGAGGCTGACGTGTGGCTTTTCGATGACGACCTTTTCGTTGGCCATTCAATATCGTCTCTCGCTCCAAGCCGCACATTACGAAACATGTACATTGATCCTCTGATGAGGATCCTGAGCAGACAGAACCCCATTACTCACTTTCATCCTGACTTGGATCAACCTCGAAATGGGGTATTCGATACCGACTCTTCACAGACATTAATTCTTCTCATCGATTTTAAAAGCGATGGTGAGGAGGCCTGGGACTATGTGTACTCGCAATTGACTCCACTCCGTGAGAGTGGCTATCTGACCTACTACAACGGTAGCGACATTGTCAACGGCCCCATTACCGTCGTCGGGACGGGAAATACCCCTTTCAATCGGATCGCTGAACACGCCGCCCACCGTGATATCTTCTTTGATGCACCGCTCGATCGACTAGTAGATAACGTCGACCGCATTGATACCACAGGCACGCGTGTGAAAGAAAGGGCTGAAAATGCTGGTCAGGGTTTGTCAGGCATCCCCAAAGAGGACATTGAACCCGATACCTTCGACAAGACCAATAGCTATTATGCTTCGGTTTCCTTCAAGAAAGCCGTCGGGAACCCATGGATGTTCCACCTGAGAGACCACCAGGTGCAAATAATCAGATCCCAGATCAGGGCCGCCCACCGTCAAGGTCTCAAAGTCCGATACTGGGGAACGCCTGACTGGCCACGGAGCCTGCGCAACCATGTTTGGCATATTCTTGCACGTGAAGGCGTCGATATGCTAAATGTGGACGATCTTGTGAGTGCGACAAGAAAGGACTGGCACCCTAAACTTTCTGACTGGTGGCATTGAACTGGCCAGGGGGCTAGGCAAAAAGAAAACTTGATCTTTCTCCAACTAACCGGGATCCCCTGCTTCTAATTACGGAGTATTCATGGTTGTTTGGAGTTTGGGCCCGAGTGGTGCCCTAGTTGACAGCAAGAGTCTTGCCGATGCACTGTTTTTGATGGAGTTAATTTGACATAGACCAGCACATCCTGAAGAGCTTTCATTGGGTTTTTGATTTTGGTTCGCTTGAATATACCTATATACCCCTGGTGTTGTGATGTTTTTGCTTTAATGAATTGGGAATGCTAAGTACGAGGATTACTTGCTATGACACCGCGATGTTTCACGTTTTTATCGTTACGCCACTTGGAGATAGCTTGTAGACTTAGATAATGAATAGGACTTAAAACCTATTGACCCCGGATATCATTATGACATTAGGAAATAGACAGCACATCGCACAATTTTGTAGCCTAGCGGGCGAGACATGGATCCTGCCATATATAGAACAACAAGCAAAACGCCCAATCATAAACATAACAACGCCTCCTCCCCAAACTCATTCGCTATACTCCCCTCCTCCCTTAAAATCCCACCCAACCAATCCCTCGCCGCCTCAAAATCCGCCGCGCCAAACTTAACAAGGACACAACCTGCTCGCACCCGCGCCGCCGTAAATGTCACCTGGGCATCGTAGTTCTCCGGTACCTCTATAGCCGCGGGGCCAGAGGATGACCAGTTCCGGGCTCCGATGCGCGGGAGGGACGTAAATTTGTCTACGAAAAACGATGCGAGCTTTTCGAAGACGGGGCCGTAGAGAATTAGAGTGCCGACTACGCCGTGTGGGCTTGTGCGTTCACGGACCACGGATTTTGCCGGGTTCTTCGCTTGGTTCTCTTCATTCTTTCCTTGGGCTGGGCCGGTGGTAGTGGTGCCGGCTGTTTCGTCATTGAGAATCAAAGAGTCGCGAAGTAGGAGTTTCTTTTTCTTGTTCCCGTTGCCGGGGATGGAGGAGGTTGCTGCAAGTTCGTCAAGCAGCCATATTTCATTCTTTCCTTTCCACATATGAAAGTGCCAGTTTTCGCCGCGCGAGGCGCGGCCCTGTGTTACCCAGTCTAAAACACATAGACTGCTTCGGGAGGACTTCTTGGCTGTTTTTTCGACTGTGAAGATTTGGATTTGCTCGTAGCAACTGTTTTTGAATGGTGCTGAGGGATCAGGGAGATAGCACAATGCTGCTTCTTGGCCGATGTGGACGTCTAGTACCTGTCGGCTTTGGTCTGTTAATGTGCGCCCTGGGGATGTTTCTGTCTTGAAGATCTTTGTGCTGCCTTGCGGTGTCGTGACGACCATTCTTGTCCGCGGCTCGAGTGTTATCGAGACATCAATTTGATCACCTGGGAGAAGGCCTCCGCCGTAGGTGAGGAGGTATAGGTGGATTGGCTGGGAGGCGAAAGTTGATTCGGATTGCGGCACGAAGCCTGAGGAGCGCGTGATGAGTTTCAGGGGATATTTGTAGGTTAGGGTGCTGAGAGAGGGATTTCCAGGAGGGAGGAGCGAGAGGACGACTTTGCCTTGGCCAGGCTTTGCGATTGAGTTCTCAAAGGGTGATTTGACTGGCATTTTGCTAGTTTATCTAAGGCAAATCTTTAGGTGAGAAGAGGTGGGAGGGGCGAAGGAGAAAAAGATTTGGCATTGAACAGCCTTAAATTGGATGGCATGACAGCATTTATTATAATTGAGGAGATGCAACAACAGGGGAAACGGTGTCACAAAGGGCTTTCTCCTCCAGCTCGATGATGAAGCAAAGATGGATTTCCATTATGGCATCACTCATGTCCTTCTCCTCTTAGTTATAGACTTCCCCGCAGAGAACCAGAGGACCAGAGCCAGATTATTATTATTATTATTAATTATTTAACGTCGCTTGGCGGTCACGTGGCGAGTGACTCGCGGCCTCCCGAGGGGCAACCGGACGTGTTACCTAAGCTAAAAATGCATGCTTGAAATAACAAAACTGGACACTTATTGGTTTGAAAAGGAGTGGGAGAAGCGCCTGGCACTACCCTGGCCTGGTCTTCTGTAGGCAAAGCCTGTTTTGGCTACCTATAGAGGGGAGGAAGAGGACCAGAGCCAGAGGCGTAGAGGGCTAGCCTGGTTAGGGCTAGTGCATCACATGATAATGTGCATTACTTCATATTACTAATTGTGAACGAGAATGCGTTGAGCGCCCCAGGCACCACCAGGCACCGAGGCGCGTCTGTTCCGTCCAGTTACCCTGAAGTCTCAAGTCAACTCCGCGTCCTCCTTACTCCTTCCCCAAGGCCCATCCCGACTGGCGCAGCCAGACGTTCTCCCATCGAGTCTTAGTACTTACTGCCATCTTTATTACTCTCTTCCCCCCCGTTGACTGGTGAAGAATAACGCGCGCGCGATAACATAACAGGTCAATCAATCCATCGTCGCGTTCCCATTCAGCCCGCAAACAACCCCGCGTTCCACTACGGTTTTCGCTCATCATCCGCCAATGTGCCTGGCATAATCAACCCGGATATCTTCTTGTCGGTACTGAATCGTAAAACAAAGAGTGCGACTAAAATGGAGCCGGAATTGCGGTTTTCCTCGCCGCCACCTGGATTGACCCAGGACACCCCATCGCCCTCAGGAGATAGGAGAAAATCTGGTCGGTCGACGCGGAGGCCCGAATTGTTTTCACAGACGTATAGCGATGCGAATGGTGTGACCGCAGGCGGCGCCAAACGAAAGCGAACAACCACCGGCGGTGAAAACGAGGATGAGAATGAAAACGCCGAAGACGCGTCTGAGCCGGAAAGCGAGGAAGTTGAAGACGATGACGAACCCGATGAGGAGGAACTACGAGATCAGAGACGAGCTGCACACAAAGCATCTGGCAAGAGAACATCTTCTGGAACGAAACCCAAACCCAAATCTCAAGGATCTCGAAGTGCGAAAAAGCCCAAAGTAACTGGGAACGGGGTTGGAAGTCAACTAGCTCTGCGGCCAGCTGCGAATGGTGGAAAGCCGGGGTCGCGCCCTCGAAGACCCAAGGTTCGATCTAGTTTGGCTGCTGGCGAGAGTGGCCTTTATGGTACGGTTTGCGCTTTTGCTCTTACGATTGCTCTGTCTGTTCTCTGACTAACGGCTATGTTTGCGTAGCGGAGGTCTTCGGCAAGGCGCGCAACCCTGAAACCGTCGCTGCGGAGTGGCTCACACGATACCAGGAGGCACAGACGACTGCGATGCGCGATCTAGTTAACTTGGTCCTCAGGTCTTCGGGAACCGATGTTGAAGTAACAACAGAGCATATCGAAGATGTCGATCATATATCAGAACGCGTCCAAGATGTTCAGGATCAATTTACCGCCCAAGGCATCTCCGAATATCCTCTTATCTCGAAATCTCGAAAGTTTAGGTCCTTCCGGCCTGTCTTAGAAAGCTTTTTCGTGGCTCTTATGCACACCTTGCACCATTCCTCGGTTCTATACGATGACAGAATTCTCTACGAAAATCTCCAGTCCTGGCTATCCTCTCTCTCGTCGTCCAGCTGTAGACCTTTCAGGCATACCGCGACTGTTGTCGCTTTATCAAACATGAGTGCTCTCTGCGACATTGCTCGGGAAGTGGTAACCTCAGTTTCGACCTCTCGCAAGCAATTGGAAAACGAGAAGAAGAAGAAAACCGTCAACAAAGGCAGGATCGACGCGATCAAGTCGTCTGTTCAAGAGGGCGAAACTAAACTCGAACTGATAGACGATCTTCTCAAAGATGGTGTGAATATAATTTTTGTTAACCGCTATCGAGATGTCGACCCGAAAATTCGCGCTGAGAGTATAGCGGCCCTAGGAAGGTGGATGCACAGCTACAGAGAATACTTTTTCGAGGGCCAATTTCTTCGGTATTGCGGTTGGATCATGTCTGATAGTGATGTCCATACAAGGTCCGTTGCACTACGTCAGCTTCTGAGTATATACTCGAATAAAGACAATATCGCCGGCGTGCGTTCGTTCACTGAGCGTTTCCGTCATCGAATTGTGGAGATAGCCACTCATGATTCCGACTTTGGGATGCGTACCATGGCGATTGAATTGCTTGATTTGATCCGAGATACTGGGCTGATCGAGCCTGCTGATGTTGACACTGTCGGGAGACTTATATTTGATTCAGAGGCGCGTGTGCGCAAGGCAGCAGGCCCCTTCTTTGTCGCAAATGTGCAGGATGTTTTCGATTCAACGATCGAGGAGGTTGTGGATGAAGTCAATGAGGTGTTCGGTGATAACGAAGATGAAGACGATTTTCAGTCACCAAAACGCTCTTGGATCAAGTTCAAGTGCCTCGCAGACATCATTCAGGCTTACGATAATCCGGAAGATGAGTCCGCGCCTGGACCAAGTATAACATCACGAGATGCGCTTTCAGGCATCTCAATGGACTCCCGGTTTGTCCTTGCCACCGAGGCTGTCTACCCACACTTTGACGAATTGACGAATTGGCAATCCCTAGCTGGCTACCTTCTCTTTGACCATTCCCAGATCCTCGACGACCCTAGTGACGATGATACCAGCGGAACAGTCAAAAACCTGTATAAAATGCAGGAAGGCCAAGAAGTGATCCTGTTGGAAGTGCTATGCTGCGCTGTCAAACTCCGAATTCTCGATGTTGCCAAGTCCGATATTGACAAGCGAGGCCGGAAAATTAAGGCATTGACCGACAGAATTCCAGAGCTACAGGAGGAAATCGCTCATGGTCTTGCTCAGATTATCCCACAACTCTTGAGCAAATTCGGATCTGCACCAGAGGCTGCATCTGCGGTTCTACGTTTGGAGCATCTTGTGGATCTTGATAAGATACAAGACCTTCAGAAAGATGCAACAGCGTACACATCCTTGCTGAACGACATCAATAAACAGTTCCTAACCCATTCTGACCAAGACGTTTTAGCCGAGGCTAGCGTTGCTTTTCTCCATGCAAAGAGCTCTGATGACATGCGTGAAGCATTGGACAGCAAAATTCAAGAACTCTGGGAGGATGTGGTGGACACTCTCAACAGACTATCTCAACAGAAGGAAGTAACAAGTGATGGCCCAATACCGTTTTCAATCCTGAATGAGCTCAACAATACGGTGACAAGGCTCTCTAATCTATCTAGTGTAACGGACTGCACTCAGATCCTCGAGACACCACTCTCCAGCCGATCGAAGGGTAGAAATAAAAAGGAATCCGAAGCCCCATTCAACATCGTGTTACGCTTAGTGCAAAGAGCCCTGCGCGAAGAAACATCGGCGGCAATCGAGGAGGATGAGGACACAGCAAGGACAGAGACCGATGTGGTGGTCAACAGTATCAGGACTCTCTTGTTCTACTTTATGTGGAAGGTACAAACCCTACGAAAAGCCTTGGAAGCTGGGAAAGCCAAATTCAGCACAGCTTATTTCGAAGCGCTGACCAAGGGTCGTGAGTCATTCGTTGAGGCCCTTGTTGGTATAATGAAAGAGCGATCCGGGCTGGATGATATCCGCTTCTCTGCTACCACCACTCTTCTGGACCTTCAGACTCTATTTGGTACATTCCGAAATACAGGTCCGGGCGCTGGCAATGACGAAGATACCATCTTCCAGGCTCGAAGCTTAGTACACGAGTTCGATGTCGATGTTCAGAACCTTATCACAAAGATTCACGGAATAGCCCTCAGAACACATGCAAAGAAGTCAGGCGTCCCCTGGGAACCCGCAGATGATGATGCTCCGGCGTCTGATTCGGAACTCGAACGAGAACCCATGGACGACGAAGAGGAGGATGACCAAGCGCTCCGCGACGAGCGGCTGCGAACAAAGATCGTCGCGGAGCAACGACTATGCGAACTAACCGGAAAGCTCGTGCTCGCAATTATTGCACGCATCATCGACACATCCGACCTGGATAGCGGGCGGTTGAAGAATAAACTTCTGAAGAATAAGACCCAGTTTGGCCCGAATTATCGCGAGGTCCTGGTATTCCTCGAAGACAAAGCCCCCAAACGCACCGCTTCACGACCCGCCCAGTCTAAAGTGAAGCAGCCTACTGCGCAGAGCACAAACAAGCCACAAGCCGGTTCCAGTAAGCGCCCCGAGCAGACCAAATCAGCTGAAAGGGCCGAGGAAGAGGAAGACGAGGAAGAGGAAGACGAGGAAGGGCAACCCAGCGATGAAGATATGGAGGAAGAAAACATCGATATCGACAAAGACAACGAGGAGGAAGACCAAAACCGAACTCCGGCACCTGAACCAGATGAAGATGAAATCATGGGTGATTGATAACTCCTTCCCTCCCTTGATTCTCTTCTTTCTCGACAAAGGGGGTGCATAGTCATAGTGCGCTCGACCCTCCATATGTTCATGTTTACTTACGACTTGATCGGCGGCGGCTGTTTAGCTTAGCTCTCTTTTTCTCAATTTCCTTCGAATTTCCGTCATACTTTCCTATCTGATTCTCTTGTTCAGTACTTTCATCTATTAAGGCTATCTTCTTCTCCTTGACGCTGTATGCTAATTCCCAATTTACGTTCTCCTGTAATGGTTTCCTTATCTTAAGAGCGGTTACGTTTCACTTAGGGCTGATGACTGGGGATGTCTTCAAGCGCCACTCACCTCAAATATTTGTTCCCTTATTGTGCTGCCTGATCTTACCTCTATCTATTATCACCTAAGGATTTGAATTGCATTGTGTATTGTCTGGAGTAATTAATGCCTTGTACATAAAAATTTCCCAGTAGTTTAAGAAGTTCCTCACTATGCTCTAAATCGGGTTCCAATTATTAGTATTATTAAAAAAAAGGGTAAACGAAACTTTCATTCGGTTACGGCTGACTAGAATAATAACTATCTGTATCAGTAAATATCATTCATATCGTCACTACTACATTCTTTTGTCATAAATGAAGACATTGAAGCATTTTGTGAAGCCAACTCGTTGATTTTACGCGATTCGAGTTTCTTTTTGGCTTCTTTTGGGGCAAAAATACGAAATTCAAATATACAATCCAACCTCCATAGAGTGGAAAATGGAAGAGTCCGTAAGAACAAACAAGACAAGTAACCGATTTAAAACCTATAGAAAACTACGCCCGTGTATGAGAAATGCTAGGGTGACCTGAAATAATAAGGGATACATGACGGTGAATCTTGTTTATCGTGAAATATCAAGCCTTGATAGAAAAGGGGGTGACTATAGAAGTTCGACGGGGGATGGAAACAGGTGGAAGGTCGAGATGTCAGAAGGGGATAAGGGAAAACCGAAACAGCCTGGTGTGGTATCTGATATATTGATTCCCAGAACGCCCAAACCACTCCCAGAGAGAATATTCAGCTCGCGGAACCACTCGAACACCACTTCAAGAAGTCGATATCTTGGAGCCTGCTGCGGTGGTGGGTTCCTGGCTGCACGTAAACGAATTTAACGTGAATCGAAGCCATAATTCACCTGCCAGGAGGGAAGGGGGCTGAGGGATTGGGCATAAAATTGCCCGAAATTATTTTCCTTCTCTTACTTTTTTTCCTTCTCGCTTTACATGTCCATAGAATCGCCGCCATTGGCACCGCCGAACGAAAATCCACCGGGCTGTTGTTGAGTAGCGCCTAGGGTAAAGCCAGTTTGTGTTTGTTGAGGGGCAAGCTCATCAATCTCACCACCGGCCTCATCTTCATCTGAGAAGTACTTCTCGATGATGTTGTACGCCTTGATGTAGATCTCTTCATTGGCGTTGTTTTGGCATTCGTGAATCTTCTCCATGCCACCAGCCTCTTCAATGAACAAAGCAAAGCGGTTTACAGGAGCATCACTAGACTGCGTAGCCTCCTTATCCATGTCGCCGACCTTGAGAATGTTCTCAAGGCCATCCAGAGCAACCTGAATGATCTTGTTGTCGGGGCATGCAAGCAGGTCACAGAGTGGCTTAATGCACCCCTGGGTAACGAGGTATCGAATCTGTTCAGGCTTCTGCAAACCACCAGAGGTGGCATTGGATATAGCCCAACAAGCTTCCTTGCGCGTCTTGAAGTCTCCATTGGCAAGCAGATGGACCAGCGGGGGAATGATACTGGCATCAACGACGGACTGGATCTGGCTGGAGTTACCAGCAGTAATGTTAGAGATAGTCCAGCAAGCCTCTTTCCTGATACCATCCTTGGTTGAGCTTAGAAGCGAGAGGAGGGCGGGTAGAGCGCCGCAGTTAATGATCACTTGCGTCTGAACATCGTCACCGGTGACAATGTTGCCAACCGAACGAAGGGCGGGGGTCTGAACCGAGGTGGAGGCGTGCATCAGGAGCTCGACAAGGCGACGAGGAATGCCAGCTTCGATGACGGCTTGAATTTTCTCATTGGGACCATCGGACAAGTAGGAGATAGCCCAGCAAGCATCAATCAGGACCTCATCATCGAGCATGTAGATGAGTTTGGCGAGAACAGGGAGGGCAGGTGCAATCTATGGAAAGTTAGTAGATTTACCACCCTGATAGGGCTGATCTAAATTGACATACTGTATTCCAATCGGGTTGAGGGGTCTTGCCACGACAGAAGTTGCTCAACGTCCAGGTGGCATTTCGCAGCATGCTGATTTTGCGACCGTCATTGATCAAAGTCAGGAGAGGACGCAGAGCACCAGCGTTGAGAACGAAGTCGCGGCATTGAGGGCTGTCACCAGCGATGTTACCCAGGGCCCAAACGGCCTGCTCGCGCACATCAGGTTCCGGGCTGCTCAGGAGCTCGACAAAGATCGGTACAGCGCCGGCCTCGATGACCACCTGGGTTTGCTGAGCAGATCCGGATGCGATGTTGGTCAAGGCCCACGCAGCCTCGAATTGAACTAGGGTGTGAGGGGATCGGAGGAACTCCACAAAGCGGGCAACAACACCTGTCTCGATGACACGCTCGATAGGAGGATTACGCTCCTTGGAGAGGAGCTTTCTGAACTTGGTTGTCGCCTGGATTTGAGCTTCAATCTGATCAGAGAATACACCCTTGACCATTTCTGGTAGCTCGACATTGAGCTGAAAAGGCCTTCGTTAGCATATTTCGCATTTCGAAGAAGCAAAATGATGGTTGTGAGTGCCCCGCGGTGATACGTTCCAGGCCCCTGCTCGGGCGGTGAACTACTACCGCCGGACAAAGGAGTCCATGGAGTGGGCTGAGGGACACGGATAGTGCAGAGTGAAAAGACAAACTAAGCCATTACGTACCTCGCTTTCGATAGCGCTCGCCTCGTCGTCACTCTCGGCAGCACCCATGCCACCTCCGACACCGATTCCGCCATCCCGGGTCTGAATGCCTCGTCGCTTGGCCAAGTTCTCATCTCTCTTCTGCTTTCGGATCTCGACTTGCTGCTCCTCACGACGACGGCGGAGTTCGTCAGGTCGAAACTGGTTTCTGGCCTTGTACTGGGTGCGGCGATGCTCTGGGATATAGCGTTCGGCCATGGTTGCTGAGAGGGAACAAAAACAAAGCCCACCACAAACGGGTTAATCAAGATAGAAAAAAAAAGAAGCGATCAAGGTGGGGGAGCGGTAAGAGCGTGGGAGGGAGGAAAGTAATGGAGATGGATTAGAAGGCGAATATGAGAAGTCCTAGGCAAAGGGGGAAAAATTATTTCTAGATAAAGGAGATGGAAAAGCCTCTTCTTTTTCGCGGGGCGCCTAGCAGGAGGAGGAAGGAAGTGAAGGAGGGGAAAAATAACGAATGTTTGACGCTCCAATGCAGTCACGGGATTAGCTGGTTGCTTTGGGTCTAGCGTTATCTTCGCTCCAGTAGAGGCGCCGAAGCGATCTTAGCGCGGATCGCCTTCTGCCAAATCAACAGTACAAACGCCCAGACGCGTCTACAACGGCGTCCCTCTCAGTCCTGTCCGTACATTGGACTACATACTACCCCCCTGGAGAGTCATTCCTTCCTGATTGGACTTGTGGTGGTGTAGACCCTCGTGATGCCGACATGAGAGATGGCTTCTGGCCTGCAAGGTTGTTCCACAGATCACGGAGCCCGCAAGTCAAGCAAGTGAAGCGACGATGGTGACCCGACTTCCCCCAAACTATGTTGACGTGGCCAATGCACTCGCGACGAGAGGCATCGTCAGTGTAATGGGTGTGGTCGTGGATATTTGGGGTGGCGCATTCAAATCTCAAGGCACCTCCTCCTGCATAACATTTACGATCAAAGATTGCAACCTGAATAACGGCCATACATGGGATGGCCTGAAGGTTAGGTACTTTAGGGAAACGGAATCTATGTTGCCTCCTGTTCGAGAAGGTGATGTGGTTTTACTACGAGGCCTCTGGGTCCGTCTACCCAACGCTCATCTCCAGCGTATACTAGGGCTGACTGATCTCTGGTGCAGGTCAAGGTAATAACGGGTAGGCCACAAGGAGTGGCTTCTCAAGATAGGAATATCCCATGGGCTATCTTTCGCCCAGATCGGGAGCCGACGTCCCATCTCTCTGCGCTCACTGGTCCCGTAGCTTTTGAGCCAACATACCAGGAGAAGACACATGCATCGTCTTTGCTAGAGGCTGCTCCAACTTCGTTCCGCATTACTACTGTCTCCAAGCCAGACTTTGCGCAGGCTTCGGCTTCCAAGTCAACACCGACTACTCAGCAAAAGTTTTCGCTTCTCAAAGATATTGAGGACCGACAGTTCGTGGATCTTATTGGTGAGATATCCAAGATACATGGTAACGATAGCGAGAAGGCAACTCTCTACCTCACCGACTACACAGAAAACGAAAACCTGTTTTACTATGCATCCGACAATGATGATGATCCTAGTCATGGCCGCGAAGGAGACAAATACGGCTACATAAAACCCCCAAAGATGAAATGGAACGGCCCATCCGGCTGTATGACCATTCAGATAACATTGTGGGAACCACATGCATCCTTCATACGGGGTAATTTCAACGAAAACGATATCGTTCGTCTCAAAAATGTTCGTATCAAGGGAAGCCGTGTCGAAGGCGGGACTCTTGAAGGCGTCATACATACCAATCGCGACAATCCATACGCGGCGAACGCCTTCCCAGTAGATCCCATCAATGACCATCGGGTTCAGCAATTGTTTTCTCGAAAGGAAGAATACTGGAAAGCGCACCCAAAAAAGCAAAAGCGAAAACCAGACAATGACGCTGACGTGCCCTCAAAGAAATCCAACACCAAAAAGAAGCGTGTTAAAACACAGCCGAAAACAGAATCCGGCCAGACAACCCTCGGTATCAACAAACGGAGCCCGGTTAACAACAATGGTAAGCATTCCCTGTTCGAAATAGAGTCCAGCTACCCTTATACTAATACTTGTTTCGCAGTAAAACCACGCGTACCAACAAGCGTGCCTTCTCAATCCCTCGAAGATATCATAAACAACCCATCTCACAATAACCCATCTCCCGGCGGCATCAAATACCGTCTCCCCTTCCAAAATCTCTGTTACCTCACCTCAGTTCGCGTGGTAGACTTCTATCCTCCGATATTAGAGGACTTCGCCGTTCATCAGGAATACGCCTCACTCGCGTACGACAAGAAGCGCGATCCTGCTACTTCGCGAACTTACTCGAAATGGGAATGGCGCTTCTGTCTTCTTGTTGAAAGTGCCTCTCCTGCCACCGCTCGACAACCAAAAGAGCGTGTCAAACTCTTTGTCTCTGATTCCGAGGCAGAGCATCTCCTGAATATGAATGCCCGCGAGTAAGTCAAGTCCTGATGACGAAGAAAAGGTATCAATAGATTAGCCGTCTGACATGGCTATCATTCCACAGTTTGCGTGCAAGCTCAGGTCATTTGGATCAATTGAGAGAAAAACTCTTCCTTCTATGGGGTGATCTGGAAGAGCGGAAAAGAAGGACCATCGAAAGCGCCAAGAGCCCTCTAGATCTAGGGCCCGTCTCGTCAGTGCCATTCAATTGCGGTATCATGGAATATGGCATTAGATGCAGTCATTCCAGCGGCTCGAACAATGAAGACGATAACAAGAACATTCCTGGTTGTACTAATCAGGACTGTTTTGGATGGGAAAGGAGATTTGGGCTATTGAAGACGACTATTCATGGATGATTAGGCACAATAAGTGTTCATTTTCGAACTGTAGGATAAATAGTCGCCCTGTGACGTTGAATATACAGCATTGGTCATTGCTGCTGCAACTCCATAAATACATAGCTTTTGACCCGAACGGAACTAAAAATAATCAGATAGCGCGCTATACGAGAAGACAGCACGGAGTTGTCGGGAATAGTACAGAAAGTACGCTGTTCAACAGCCCCAACGCCATAATATTACAGCCTGGGTTATTTGAAACAGAGGGCGAGAGAAGGTTTTTTTTTTTCCATGGCATTATTGTGCACCCAAGAATGAAAGATTAGACCTTGGTCACTTTGACAATATTGGTGTCAATGCCGTGGGCAGCAGTATTAAACCGACAACTCGATCCCCAGTAGCAGTCTTTTCTTCCTGTTTCACTTTGAGGACAACGATGCCCATACATACACTCAGGATCGTCACATTCCAGTCCATAGCGACATGGAGTCATTCGCGCGACAGCTGTCAAGGTCAGAAGCTCAGTTTTAGTTAGTTTGCGGGAATGGTCGTGATGGCAATTCTCATTCGGGCATTCGCCTTGTAGAAAGTAGTAATTGCATAGCTTCAGTTTCTTAATGCGGTTCACTTCTTCTCGAGGAATGCTTTGGATGTCAAGTCGGTCTACACGTTGGCCGTACTTATTCCGTTCCACGACTTTAGGACGGGAGGAGGCAGGTTTCGAACGCACCAGTTGAAAATCATCAGAGCTGTGAGAGCTGGCCGGCGTCGACGAGACGGGTGCGCTATTACTTTCTGTGGTAACGTTGCTGGGTGTTCGAGACAGCGGCGCTGCTACATGAGGATTCGGCGACGGGGTGAGGAGAGCGCGAGGCTTGGTGGCCACCGCAGCCTTCCACGGAGTCCAAACTGCATTTATCTTGGAATCCCGGAAGATATCAGGGAACTTAGTGAACCTATAATGTGTTTTAAGAGATTCCAGATTCTTCCCGAATGGAATCCCTTCAATCAATGAAACCCGTCCCAAGAGTTCCATGTCTGCTAAGGTCTCTTCCAAGGTCTGAGGGTATGGCGATTCATCTGAGCAACCCAGGAAGATCTGGTGACAGTGGCAGTTGTATAAATGTAGTTTGAAGGTTTCTGCGAGGGAGCAGCAACTGGTCAGCTCAAAGCTCAGAGCAAGGAGCGTACATTCGAATCCTGCAGGTGCACTGCATACCTTTTATCTTATCGTGCGCAGCGTTCTTTCCGGTCCCAACGTCCATAAGGTCGAATAACGGAAAGCTGCTATTGAAGCCTCGCGCAAATTCCTCAAGTATAGTAGGATCCGTCGTAACTCCGCCACGGACGCATGCATCGCATAGCGCTTTCATGTTGACGTACATCTTGGTAATGATCTTCGGGGAAATAATGCTTGGAAAATTCTCTGTAACGTAGTCCTCCACTGTGAAGCACAACTCTTTTGCGGCTTTTCGGCCACCTTCTTCTCCCAGCTGTAATAACTCGTCTTTGAATATCATTCCGTCTCCATCTAGAAGTACGACTATGAATGGTTCGCGGTTCTATAGAGAGAAGAAGAGAAGAATGTCAGCAGCTATTGCGATTGAACAGTACAGCAAAGCATTCAACTGAGAAAGCACTTACCATGATAGCTTTAGTGCGCGAGATTTGTTCCATCAACTCCATCTCGTGGATCTGTACATCACGATTAAAGCGCTTTTCGCGGTCATGGTCAAGTTGTTCTTGTTGATAGGCGCCCTCGAGTTCAGTCACACGTCGTATGAGTTCCTAGTAAATGAATGGGTTATTAACACAAGGAAGCATGGAGGACTGGGCAAAGGCCATGCTGAGAGATACCTCAATTAAAGTGTCTTTCTTCTGTTCAATGGAAGTAAGTTGCTGGTAGCGCTCGAAATACTCGCGGACCGACATGATGCTTGAATAAAACAAAAAGGGCTATCTGAAGGGGGAATCATCGGGGAAATCGTGGGTTGAAGATGGAGTATTCGACTGAGATTTGAATCGGGCGCTTATATATCCGTGGCAGAAGGGGGTGTGAAATTGTGAATGTGATGCCTGCGGTAACACCTTCTTTGTCACAGTTAATGGGTACAGTGGAGTTCAATTTACAGCAAAGGCATCTAGTTAAGTGCTAGTATTCCGTAAGCATGTCTCGGCAATTACCATTCCTCGTCTCTTTTTGATGGAAATCGCGTTTATCAATTGCGGAAAGTGCGATGGAGAGCTACGGCTGAGTCAGCGGGGGCCTGGGGAAAGAAACGCCAACGTGGAGCAAACTTGCTGTCTGTCTCTCTTCTACCCCCGATCTTTCGTCTTCCTTCCTTCTCTTTCTCTTCTTCTTCGTCCTTTCGCTGTTTCTCTAACCCTTCCGTGTTCGTTTCCGAACCGGTGTCTCCCGTCCCAATGGCTCGCTTCGCTTTCCTCTCCCTGGCTTTGCTCTCGGTTCAGGCCTTGATCGGCGGCACTCTGGCAGCAGTATGTTCGCAGAGCTACTCTCTTAGCACATGTTCCGATTGGATCGCTGACACAAAGATCTACGAAATTAGGAAACCGCCGAGAAGGGTGAAGAATTGTTTGAAGCTTCGACTCTCGCCGTGACCGCACACGCTGCATTCCCTGCCTCTGAGATCTTCGGCGTGAAGATTGTCAATGGCCACCCCACGCAGGCCTTGGTAACCTTTACCAACAATGAAGCCTCTGCTGTGACTGTGAACTTCATCGGTGGCACTCTGTCCACCTTGGATGAGGAGAGCAAGCTGGTTCGCAACCTGACTGCGACTCGTTACGGCGTGGATATCCCCGCTGGTGAGAAGGAGAGTCTGAGCTATAGCTTTGCCACCGAAATGCACCCGCAGGACCTCAGACTCTCTCTTGCATCGATCGTTTCCGATAGTGAGGGCCGTTTCTTCACCGTCAGCGCCCACAACGGTACCGTGAGCGTGGTGGAGCCCGAGACCAGCATCTTCGACCCTCAGATGTAAGCTCATGTGCCCCGGTGCTTCATTGAAGTCAAGGCTAATCTCATCCGCTTAGTATCTTCCTTTATTTATTTCTCCTTGCTTCTTTTGGTGGCGTCGCATATTTCTTTTATACCGTTTGGATTGCACCCTACTTCCCCCAGAAGCGCAAGTCCGCTAAGGCAGAGGGCTCGAAAAAGTCCTCGGGCGTCTCCAAGAATGCTGAAGTCCCTGTCGACAGCCCAGCTGTTTCATCCGCCACCACCTACAATGCCGAATGGATCCCAGCTCACCACATCAACCGCCCTGAAGCCAGAAAGGTCAAGGGCACCGCTCGGTCCAAGTCTCGGGCATAAATTAATCGGTTCGGGTCTAATCCCTCACGAGCTGGGAGCTTTGGGTCAGGAATTCCGAACGGAACTATCATCTATAATATCGTCCAGCCTTCTTCGACGTTTTTTTCTCGGCGATTTTGGGTTTAGCGAACTTGGGCACGAGATTACTGAGAATGTAAGCTGCCAGAGTTCTCTTTACACCTTGGATTCTCTGCCTGTATATTTACAAATATTGAACTTGATGGCTCATCGGAGCTTTGCTTTTTTTCTTTTTTGAGATAGGTTTGGATCACAAACGATCGCCCCAATGAAGATGCGAACATGAACACATGGAGTTCAGGCTTGATATTTGCGTGCTCATAATAGTAGAGAATGTCATGTTCCATGGTTCTATTACGCTTAAAAGTGTTGTTTCTTTCGCTCATTTACAGTTGTTTCCATTCGTCGAATTCTTCCTCGAGGTGTCTCTTCAGCGTGGTAAACTGGTTCCCAAAGTCCCGGCCACAACGCCAACATATGAAACTCCTCCGCAAATAACCTTGTCGATCAGGATCCCTCCGCGGGTCGTCTCCAGCGAGGGGAAAGTCATTGATGTCAATGAAGAATGGCGTGGAAAAGCTATTGTAATGTTTCCTGTGCTTGAGACGGTCGCTGTAGCGGTCTACAGAGATAATATGAACGTGTAAATGGTTCATGGACGGGTGCGCATGGATTCCGCACATGATATCCTGCTTCCAGTCCCTTCCTGCAGGCAATGTCTCTGGCGGCGGTTCGGCATTAAGCGCGTCTTGCCGCTCTCTATCACCTCCCGAGCACTTTCCATATTTTCGTCGGAGTTCGCCTGCAGCCAAGGTACGGACCTTCTTTACTTCCTCCTTCACCTTTCCGAGAAAATCTGCATCCCCGAACGCTTCAACGGGGTGGAGAAAGGTCTTCTCGGGGTCGCGTGGGAGGAGTAGAAGGTGCAGTGTAGACTTGGGGAACTGGTCGTGGATAACAACGAAGTCATCATTGTAGTATACCACAATGCTAGACTGGTACGATTCTGGTTTCGCAATGTAGGCGCCTAGAGCATCTCGAGAATGAAAGGCCTTCTTGGGGATGTCTTTTGATACACTTCTGCTTCCATGTTTCGGCTGCTTGTTTTTTGGGGAGAGAAGCTCTGCGACTGAATCGTAATCAGTTAGCTAGCTATACTTTTCCGATACAGAATAATGCGCAGCGCGGATCAGTGTACGGAGGTATCTACACACAGGCATCTCTCTTCGCAGGCAGCCTCTGAGCTTGCACCTCGCGGTTCGGGTCTGTGCTGCTTTCAGGCTCCATGTTTCCACTAGCAAGGAATGAGCATCAGGAATAAGCGCCGGGAGGGTAGCAGATGGTCTCGTTCTTGATCGGATCTCTCGTCATGCTGGTCAGTCGGGGTCCGTATACGGTGAGACGAAGAAAGTACATGGTAGAGGACGGCACTTCCCCGCGCACAGAAAAAGCTAGGCGGGGACCCAAGCCGGAATGATCGTCCGCCTGGATCATCTCCCCAACTACACTCTCAACCAATTTAAAGTCAAGTACTCCACGGGCGTCTATGTCAAGAATATTAACGCCTGACAATGCCGCCCAAGAAGAAGTCCGACGCCCGTGGAGGCGTGCCCAAGCCCGGGACAAAGCAGGCGAAAGCTGCCGCTGAGCGGACGGCAGAGAATGCGAAAAAAGCGCAGCAACCAGCGGCCGAGCAGAAAAAGCCTACGGTCAATCAGGTCATTGGTGGCGCATCATGGACAGGAAAACTACCGGTCAATTTGATGTCAGAGCACTGCCAGAAGCATAAGTGGGAGAAGCCAGAGTATAAAATGGTGAGAGAGGGACCTGAGCAAGATATTATATATGCCCGCATCGCAGAATTGGCCTCATGCTAATGATTTCGCTGCTCAATGTAGGACAAAATTGGAGGAGGCTTTGTGTCTTCTGTGATATTGAGACGTGTCGATCCCAAGACGAAAGAAACGCTCACACTCCCTCCCATACGATTGCCAGTCGGATTCAAGCAGACTACGGCGCTGGAGGCTCGTCATTATGCTGCGACCTACGCCCTATTCCATGTATGCAATAAGACAAACCTACACATGATGCTTCCGCCAGACTACAAGAAGCTGTGGAAAGAGGACTTCGAGAAATTGAAGGCGGTAGAATTGAAGAAGGGCGACAGTTGGTTGTATGAGGCGGACCCTTTCCTCGCCAAGAAGGAACGGGAGATCGCGGCCGCAGAGCTCGAAAAGAAGCAAAAAGAACGTGAGGTATCCAAGGCAAAATCGTCCGACGGTACGGTGAGTCTGGGCTCAGGGCCCAGCGGCCAAAGTAAAGGGAGAAACGTTTGGTCGAGCGCGCCCAAAGTTGACTTGGGAAACAAAGTTCGACGTGAGATCGAAACACTTGTGCAGGAACATACCATATGGAACCCCTATGGCGTGGAGATTCCTGAGTCAGAGCGAAAGACCCTAATTGAAGAGTTCACGAACTTAGGGTTTCGGCGGAGTCACATTGAAGAAGCCAGTGCTGCGTGTAAAGACCGGGAAGAAGTGCTGGAGTGGCTTCTTATCTACGTGCCGGAGGATGATCTACCACCTTGGTGTCTGCCTGAAAGATATTCGGTGGGCGTCACACTGGTCAGTGATGACCTTGCAAGAGAGTCGAAGCTCAAACGTCTTGCATCTGCTGGATATCCTGCGGATCTTTGCGCACGAACGCTAGACAGTAATAAAGGTGATGAGCTTGCTGCGGCAGAATCCCTTCAGCGCACTCTTGTACACGGCAACTCATCCAGCACTTCTATACCATCGGGAGACCAAGATGGCTGGGCAGAAGAACAAGAGACGCTTGACGCCATCTTTGGTGAACGATACTCAGCCAAATCACCAAAGGTTTGCGTGATTGAATGTGACTCGCCGGATGGCGCAGGGACGATATGCTTTCGGTTCCAGAGGCCTTCAGAGCATTATCCGTCCTCCGTTCCAATAATATCTATTGAAGCAAAGAATATCCCTGCATACATCCGACTAAGTGCCATTCGCCAGGTTGTGAAGTTTGCAGAAGAGAATTTTCTTGGGGAACAAATGATTTACAACATCATAGACTGGGTAGAAGGCCATTTACCGAGAATCATTCAAGACCCAGGAAAATTGCGGGACATTTCAACAATATCAGCACCTCCTGTTACATCTTCTGAATCTTCTTTTGAACTTCCTACACGCCAACGGCAGAAGAATGTGAAAAAGGTCGACTGGTCGCCCGGATCATCAAATAGTCTTGCTCTCAAAGAAGCTTGGGAGGCGAAGCAGACTACCAACTCTCAGCGGGCGATGATCCAGCAACGAGAATCACTTCCTGCTTGGAACACTCAGGACGCAATCATAAGCGCTGTGAATGCGCACCAAGTCACAATCATTTCTGGAGAGACAGGTAGCGGCAAGAGTACACAATCAGTCCAGTTCATCCTTGATGATATGATCCGGAAAGGATTCGGAGGCGCAGCAAACATCATCTGTACTCAACCCCGTAGGATTTCTGCATTAGGCCTGGCAGACCGAGTTAGCGACGAACGATGCTCATCTGTCGGTGACGAGGTTGGTTATATCATCAGAGGCGAGTCGAAGGCTAAGCCTGGATCTACGAAGATCACATTCGTCACAACGGGTGTGTTGCTTCGGAGAATACAGTCAGGCAGCGGTTCCGGGAATATCGCAAGTTCACTTGCCGATGTCACTCATGTGGTTGTCGATGAAGTCCACGAACGCAGTCTTGATACTGATTTCCTATTGGCCCTCTTAAGAGATATTCTTCGCCATCGCAAGGATATTAAGGTGATTCTGATGAGTGCGACACTCGATGCAAACATCTTTACGCAATATTTTGGCGGGGGTCAGTCGGTGGGTTTGGTCCATATTCCCGGGCGAACCTTTCCTGTGGACGATTATTACCTGGATGATGTTGTTCGCGAGACGGGATTTGCGCCGGAGTTCACCGAGCGAGGCTTCGAAGAAGATACAGCTCTATCTTCAGCAGCGGAAGAGTCATTCGGCAAGATGCTCCGTTCTATTGGAATGGGGATCAATTACGAATTGATCGCAGCTACCGTTCGGTATATCGACTCCAAGCTACAAGATCAGCCAGGCGGAATATTGATCTTTTTACCCGGAACAATGGAAATCGACAGGTGCCTAAATGCAGTGAAGAAGATCCCCAACACACACCCACTACCCTTACATGCGTCTCTCCTCCCAGCTGAGCAGCGGCGTGTGTTCCTGAGTCCTCCCAAAGAAAAAAGGAAGGTCATCGCAGCTACCAATGTCGCTGAAACATCAATCACAATCGAAGATATCGTGGCCGTTATCGATACAGGCCGTGTGAAAGAAACAAGCTACGATCCCAAAGACAACATGGTTCGACTGCAGGAGGTGTGGGCATCCCAAGCAGCATGCAAACAACGGCGAGGAAGAGCTGGTCGAGTTAGGGCTGGTACATGCTATAAGCTCTACACACGTAAAGCAGAATCAAGCATGCCTCAGCGGCCAGATCCTGAAATTCGCCGTGTACCGTTGGAGCAGCTCTGCCTTTCCGTGCGCTCCATGCAAGGAATCGACGACGTCGCCTCTTTCCTCGCAAACACTATCACGCCACCGGAAAGTATTGCAGTCGAAGGAGCTCTAAGCTTCCTTCACCGAGTTGGAGCCTTAGACCATGACAAGCTAACTGCCCTCGGGCGATATCTATCTATGATCCCCGCAGATCTCCGTTGTGCGAAGCTAATGGTATACGGATCCGTATTCAACTGCATCGATTCCTGTATCACAATCGCCGCCATCCTAACCGTGAAAAGTCCATTCGTCTCCCCCCGCGAGAGACGAGAAGAAGCAGACGCCGCCCGAGCCTCCTTCTCCAAGGGAGACGGTGACCTCCTCACAGATCTAACCGCCTACCAGCATTGGTCAGACCGCGTAAAAGCTCAAGGCTACTGGTCAACCCAATCATGGTGCACAACCAACTTCCTCTCCCACCAGACTCTCCGTGACATCTCCTCAAACAGAGCTCAGTTCATCACCTCGCTCAAAGACGCTGCAATCATCCCCATCAATTACTCCGAAACCTCTCCTTCCTTCTCAAGCCTTAACCGCAACGCCACCAACCGTAGCCTCGTTCGCGCCCTCGTCGCCGGTGCCTTCCAGCCTCAGATTGCGCGCATCGCTTTCCCAGATAAGAAATTCGCCAGCTCCATCACCGGGACATTCGAAATTGACCCAGACGCCCGCACAATCAAATACTTCAATCAGGAGAACGGCCGCGTCTTCATCCATCCGTCATCTCTCCTCTTCTCCACACAGTCTTACCCCAACGCCGCCGCATATCTGAGCTATTTCACGAAAATGGAAACGTCAAAGGTCTTTGTTCGTGACTTAACCCGTAAGTATAATCATCATCCCATCTTATCGAGGCCACCAATAAATCCTCCGTGGAGCCAGTGTCCAAACAAAAGAAAGAAGGAGAGAAGAAAGACTAACAATGTAAACAGCATTCAACGCCTACTCCCTACTCCTATTCTGCGGCTCCATCGACCTCGACACAACAGGCCGAGGCCTCATCGTCGACGGATGGCTACGTCTCCGTGGCTGGGCCCGAATCGGTGTTCTGGTTTCGCGACTCCGTACGATGGTCGATGAAATCATTGCGACGAGAATCGATAATCCAAGCTCCTTTTTGGACTCGTTATCTTCGTCTTCGTCTTCCTCTCTTCCATTGGGGAAAGATAGAATTGCAAAACAGGTCATCGATGTGGTGAAAAAGTTGATTGAGTTTAATGGGTTGGATCAGTAGCGTGTTGGCCTTTTTATCTTTTTGGGTTTGGATATGAGCTGGCAGCACTGGATAATCGGATAGATCTTAGACTTAGAGTGATCTACGAGGATTGGAATACCATCGGATTGAAAATAAGACCATCACGAATCCACGATAAGTCCTAGAATGGAAACTACAGAGATGTTGGTTAGAGCTGCTGTTTACCCTGCTGTGGCATTCCCTGTACGGTTGAAGCAATAAGAAAAAATCCAATATCATAACTTAGCGCCATAATCATGAGCAATATAAGAGATTAAAGTCGAAGGAAAAGAAAACAACAGAGTCCCAAAATGAACATGGGGAAAGAGAAATGATCTCGAAGATCGGTTCAGGCCATAATCATGGGATTAAGAACATGATGAGTAGCAGGGTGAAGTTGTAGAAGCTGAGAAAATCAGCCACTCCCCAAAATTCCCACGGCCGGCATGGCCTTTTTGGTATCTGATCTTGATTCATGAAAACGATGCAGGAATAAAAGGGGAAAACTCCACCGGCTCGGTATCCGATTTCCATTACCACCACCCACATAAGTACCAAACGCGTAAGGATCATGAAAAAAGGAAAAAAAAGTTAACCGGTCATCAAAGGCGTAGAAAGGGAGAATGGAGGGGGAAACGCTCTGTCGAGGCTTGTAAAGCTGGATTGTGTCGCACCCTCTCCCTTTCGAAGTTTTGTTTTCCTTGATATGAAGAGAATAAACATGCTTGTGGCGACCAGCGTCTGTATCGCATATCCCAGATGGATCTTGGATGGCAGAAAAAGCGGCAAGGTCCTTGAAGACCACCGCACCACCCTGAACCCTCCAAGGGTAGTTATTCTGTTGCAACAAAGGAAAAGGCGCGTGGCCAATGGGCCTTGCTGATGTAAGGCTAAATTGACAAGAGGAAAATGAAAGAGACAAATGAAAGATATGATCGACAGCCATAGGTGATTACGCTCGCTTCCAATGTGCTGATTCCAGTGTCATTTTGCGGTCGAAAATCGAGGTCTCTTTGGTTGACTCTGGGAGACAGAAGTTCTTCCTCATTTCGGCTTCAACAAAGAGGGAAGCAAGCTTGAACCGTCTATCGGTGTACTTTTCGTAGATAGCTGCATGGTGTTTGCGCGGCATCTCACAGCATTCCATTATGAGAGAGACAAGCGGGTAAAGCTGAGAATAGGTGTATCCAGCATAATGCACGTGAGCAGGGGACTAGTGAATGGTCAGCCATGTATATCCAAAGACGAGACTGAAAAAACCCCACCCATGCACCCTTCCTCAGCATGAGCCTCGCCAGGCAATGAGAGCCCGCAGCAAGGAAGCTAGCGGGGCTACCAACAAATCTCTCGTCCATGATAGTAATCTCTAAGAAGTATTTCGCAAGAGTGCGAGTTTCGAGATCATAATCGTCAGCTTTGCTGATTCTGCGCAGGAAGCTCATGGGACCAGGATATCCCAGCTCAAACTGGAGCATGCTCAGCATGAACCGTTCAGCCTTGAGGATTTCATCGATCGTGTAGCCACCATCAACCATATAAACAATCTCTTGCACCGACGGACAATTGATCTCTTCATATTTGGCAGCAATGAAGATAGCGGTTGCACCCACAAGCTGCAGCTTCCCCAGCGAAACGATCTTGCAGGAGAGAAAGCGATCAATGTAGTTGACACATAGGAAGAGCGTTTCAGGGAGCAGCGAGAAGCGATGGTGGACCTGTACCAACCAATCCATGAGAACAGATCGCATGGACCATTGGATCTCGGCTTGATTGTCCATATAATGGGCATTTGGCAGCATCTTGATCTAGAAGGAATTGTGAGCATAGTTCTGTTCTCAGATCGTAACAAGTGTACATACCTCTTGTTCCCTCATGTATTCAAAGATCTCTTCACTGTATTCAGCTACCATACTTGTGTCACAGTAGTCATCTTCAATGTCTTCAACCGTGCGAGTAGCCTCGACGACCTGTTTTGCGAGGGCCAACTCTCGTTTGACCTGCTGGTTATATCTGGGAAACAGTAGCGTAGTTGCTCCACCGGTAGTGTTCTCGCCACGAGAGCGGTAGGAGCGAGCAGTGATATAGCCATCGTCTTCCTCGTTCTCTTCGTCCTCATCTTCCCAGTATTCTTCGGGTTCCCACTGATGGGGTAAGTAATCCTGTGAGGTGCGAGAAACTGTAGTCGACTTGCAGGAGGCCTTCGAGCTATGATTAGATTCATGGAGGCCTGCTGCAGCATGGAGTTTGCCAAGTTCGCCGGTTTGCTTCAATCCAGCTTGCACCTTGCAGTCATCATCTTCAAGCTCTGGGGTGTCTTTCTCCTCTTCGTCGGCTTCATTTTTGGCCAACGAAGCCTCAAGTTTGCTCAGCCGACCATCTAAGATCTCATCGGAATCGACGACTTGCTTCACGTCGCTCTGCTGCACCAATTCTGTATTGCCCTTGTTGTTGCCTTCCTTCGGTTCGGGGTTGGTTTCCTTGGATGTGAGTTCTCTATTCTCCGTCAATGGGTCTAGGTGATCTTTGAAGACCGTAGCGCGCTTGTTCAGGGTCTTGCGGGTGCCGGTGCTCTGCTGCTGTCCAGTGGTCTGTTTCGTGATTTCAAGCGGTTTGGGGTTGGTGACGTTGCTCAACAAGCCCTTCAAGCCAGTAATGGACATGGGACGTTGGGCCGGCTGGGAGAGCACAGTGGGCTTCTTCTCCACAACCAACGACGCTCTCTCCAGCGCCTTGGAAGGTTTCTTGCCAGCAAGAGAGGAATCGTCTCTGTTGCCATGGACTTGGTTGGTGGTGTTGCTGACGTCCCCAAAGGCTGCTCTGCGAGGTCCATTTTTGCTGGCACCGTTCTGGAAGCTGGATGACAACGCAGTGGTAGACTTGGTTCGCTGATGAAGTGTCTTGTTCACGGCGAGCGGGAAGGGAGCATTCTCGTCCGCACGGACACGAATGCGTTGGGGCTACAATTGGAAAAAATATATGTCAGTGTCGATACATAAACAATAAGTCTCTCAAAAGATAGAGATATAGGATGGATCCAAGATGCGCGTGTCATGTCGTAATTCAATTGAGGCAGCATGGCAGGGCAAGTAACAAGGGAAGAAAACATACCTTTGCATCCATTGTGAAGCAAGTAAGAGCTCCGAAGCATACACCAGAGCGTGGATGATAATCTGAGGGCACGCCAGGCGACTGTTTACTTCCTGTCTCCAAGCGTGGGCGGAGTTGTCGAGAGGTACAGCTTGAAGGAGCTGATACTACTCAGAGTCCACCCCAAACAAACAACAAAAGCCGCGCCAAGTCCGAGAGAAGCGCTGGACAAAGACTCGGTCAAAAGGTGAGGACTAGTCTCACCCCGCGAGGGAAAGAAGAATATTAATGAAGAGAGAAGGAGAGGTAAAACTCCATGAGGCCCGGTAGAGAGAAAAAGAAAAGAAGGCGGCTTTACGACTGGAGAGGGCTGGAAAACAAAGGGATTGCAAGCAAAAGCGTCCGACTGCCTGGGGAACCGCATTGCTCAAAGCGGTTACTTCCGTTTTGGGAAATCGTCAACAACTGCCCGCGCTAATCTTATCCCGGTTGCAGAGCTGGCTCATATGTCAGCAATGTTTGCGCTGTTTGCCGGGTTCTTGTTGATGACATCATCCCTACGCGTCTCCCGGACTGCAGAGCATATGCGTCCGCCTCCCACGAACTGTCCGCCAACCGTGCTGAATTTTGAAAACAATCATTGAAACTCTCTGATCGGTGTCTGCGATCGTACGTATTACATGATCTTTAGCAGTTTTAACCTTTGTGGTGCGTTAATTCCCAGCAGCTCTCAGGTGCTCCGGGCGCGGGAGCCGACGCGGGGCCGAAGCCCATTCAACGCGAACTCACGTGATGGGTTAATCCCGCCTCGCTGCTGGCTGTTCGCAATGGGGACTCATCAATTCAGCACGCTGCCACTTCAGAAGTGCGGAGGCGAGGCTACAGATACAAGATTTAGTCGCGAATTCTAGCCGATGATCACCGATGGTTTGAAGTTCTGGGAAAATGGATGGTGCGCGGTCAGGAGCCCTTGCCGGAACCGAGCCATGGCCTTGGGAATAGGCTCTGAGAGCCAAAAATGTCAGCTTTAGTAGGGGATGGCTGGGAATTAATCTCCATGGCTTCATCGCAGGCAGCACTTCTGCGAGGAGGTGACTCCGTTTGCACCCGCCGGACAACTGACTGCCAGCGTCGAAAAAGCCACCACAAGATTCCCAATGTGGGACGCGGACCCGGCGGTACCTATCATCATCAGGCTGCGGGTTCGGCAGCTTTTGTCGCGTTTTCAGATGAGAGCGAACCTCCACCGAGTTCGCCATCGAAGAATGCCGTTGAGCCCATTGGCGCAGTTGAGCTCACAACAATATACTCCGGAATAAATGTCATGAAGATGTGGGAAACGAAGCATGGAACCAGGATTGCGCGCCTCTCTTTATCCGATCATCGACCCAGAGCTGTCGCATGCAGTCCGCCACCAAACTTTCGGTGTACACCACCAGTCCACAACTAGTACTTTCTCGCAATGCGCTGGGTTGAAGTCTCACCGTTCGCTTCTCGACAAAAAGCCCCGCCTCATTCCCAAAGAAAGAAAGGAAGAGATATTCCGGTCGTTTGCACCGTCTCTCTTTGCTTTTTCTAGCCGTTCCTTTTACCTGGACCAGCAAAAGAGGAACAAATCACAAATAATTTGCGTGCTTTAACATGGCCTCAAGACGGATTACATATGATGCATATATATAACTATTTATCGCTCTATGACATGACCGGGGTCGTTGAGAAGACTTGCAGTTGCATCTTCCAGCTTCCCCCACCCGGTTACCAGCATTCCATCTCGCGCGCCAGCTGGCTTTCTCTTTTTCCGAGCGCTTCATCAACCAATAATGCGCTTGAGATAATTCTTCTTCGAATGCGACAAATCCAAGGCCATCTTTCCGCAGGGAGCCCTTTAGGAAGAGGCGATGTCGCATTGGTCCTGCAGGGCTGGTAATAAAGAAGGGCAAATCAGTCGATTCTAGCTTCTGCGATAACTGCCTGGTGTACCCGCGGTTGCGGATGGGGCCAAGGGTCTCTCGTCTGCCCGAAGCTCGACGAGGAATCCTTACGAAGAGCAGCCTAATAATATCTCCATTACCGTGGGCAAGAGAGGGGTAAGCAATGGTTTGGAGGTGTGACTCGTGAGGGAGTCGAGACAGGCGCAGATCACCAAAAGACACAGCAATTGGGTGCGCCCACTTGCTTGGTGGACTCTTTCGACAATTCATCAAAATTCCCATGCGGATAATGTGTTCGTTATGACCACCATCTCCTCTGTTTCATATCCTGTTGAGTTGTAAATCCCGCCGAGCCCAGTCGGTCGTTACATGGGTCATGGATGATGATTTGCGCCGGAGCTCTCCCATCCATCATCCAGAGCAGTGTGAACCCATCGATCGGCCATCTAGTCGGATATTGAAAATATAGACATTCAACGCTTGCACACTAGATAGTCGGTCTATTTTTTTTTATTGGTTGCCCAGCGCCAGAGTGGCAGAGTGGCAGCGACATATCAAGTCGTGAGTAGCTTACTACCTCGTGCCACTCGAGGACCAAGCGGGTGAAGAATATACCCCCAGTACGCTCTTAATTGCCCTCCTCTCAGACGCGCGAGGGCGCAACCAAATCAAGATTCAAGAGTTACTAGTATCAACCATTTCGAGCACTCTCCGCCAGTCGTTGGTGAAATTGTGACCCGAAAGTCATTCGACGTGGCTGCGCAGCTTGAGACACCCCTCCAGCTGTTCCGCCCATCGCTCTGCCTACTTTTGCGATCTTTCATATCTAGCTCAAACAGAGGCGTGCAGAAAGGCGATACAACTAAACGGGGGCCTTTGAAATTACTGAGAGGTGCGCAGAGCCCGTAAGTTGGGGATACTTGGCGCTCAGAGCGAGCGGCTGTCGCATTTCGCACATGCTCAATTACGGCGTCCGAGTGCAAGACTGGGAGCATGGGTCTTTTATGTAGTAGAGATATTATCGGCGATTGATATTCCGTAGTTTATTTTACATATGAGGGGATTAATCTTCTATTTTCGCTTTTGGTTGGCGATGCAATATCGACCTAGAGGTATCGCAAACCAGCAGTTTGCGACGTCCAGGAGTCCAGCGCAAATCGGCCAAACGAGAGTAAAAAATAGAATTAGAGAGCCAATTCCAATAGAAAGCAACGGGGAAAGATGGTAGTGGGTGTTGGCGAGGGCAACTGAGGGTTGGCGAAAGTGATGCTCTCGCTTGGAGGTGAAACCGGATCATCGCTCTTCATTCTTCCTCCTCAATCCAACACACCCTCACCACCATCCGTTCGACTCTGGCCCCTTCTGCGACTCGCTGTCTATCGCTGCTTGGTGAGTTTCTATTTTATATGCCCTGCGAATTCCCCGTCCCATGCTTGGCTGCTCTCAAGCCTCTCTGCTCCCCTGGCTGGCCTCGGGTCTGCATGGTCGATGCCACCGCTGACCTAGCCCAACAAGCGCTTCTTAGAATCGACACACCTTCTCTCCTCCACCACCATCGAACTGCCTCGTCCGCTATCATCGGCCGTCTTCTCACGGCCTTCTACATCTACTAACCCTGTGCGACCCTAGAGGGAGTCTCTGGATCAGAAATAGGTGTGTCCCTTGTGCTCTCCATCCTCTTCCGAGCGTTTCGGATCGTTTCTTCCTCTTCCCCCTCAACTTGCAACGTCTGCAACCCATCAGGACCCGACGGGTGGGAGTCAATATTCCGAATCCTCTTTGATATCATTTCCACAGACCCTTTCATCTATTGAGACCTTTATAATCTAAATAAACTGACGCTGGTGGCACCTTTCTGCCTAGTTCTCTCGTTCTTGTCCCATTTTTCCCTCTTTCCCGGTCCCAGCTGCTCTCGGCTCTTGCGACTTGCATCGCCCTCTCACCACCCACCACCTTCGGTCATCAATCGTTGCATCAGAATAATCGCGAGTGATCTATCTATCAATCAGACTCCTCTAAATAGCCTGTTGTGGTAGGTTTGGATGGAATTTGCCTATACCCTGTTGCTGCCATCTTTCTCTGCCTTGACCCTCCCCACCCTCCTCGCTTCGTCCTCTCGCCCAGTGAACAGCCGGTTGATCCTATAATACATGTAGTAGAAGTGTGGTAGCACTCCCTATTGGACCATTTTCATCATGCAGGCTGTCCAAAATGAACAGCTTGCTTCTCCTGGGGAGTCCCCTACCTACACCGATCATCGCCCCCTCCAAGACCTCTCTCCAACCAAAAGTCCGACGCCCAAAAACGTCGCCTTCGAGTTGCTCCTCGATGAAAACTCCAAGGCCCGAGCCCGCATTCCTATGCGGGTACAGATCTACCCTCATGATACCACGGACTCTATTGTCACTACGGTTAAGAACTTCTATGGGATCTACGATGGCGCTGCTGGCGTCAGCTTCGAGGATGTGAATGGTATTACCCTCATTGCAAGATATGAGAATCTAAGGAACAATATGACAGTCTATGTGCGGGTAATGCCCGTCCAACCCTACGAGGAGGGGTACGGGGAAATGTATTATGGCCCCATGCCCATGGATAATCGCAAACGTCCCAGCCTGGGGGAGCCATTCCAGATGGCCTCGGCAATGCAGGCAATTCAACCTTCAGAGCATGGGCAGCCGCCGTCTCGACCAGGATCCCGGGTCGCTCGCAAGCGCAGTGTCTCACCATCCGGGATAAGCCGTCGTAGCGCTTCCCAGCACAAGCAGCTGTCACGTCCAGGGAACAAAAGTAGGGGCTCTAGTACTCATGGCAGTCTCTATGACGATGCTGGGTATAGCGACAGTGACGGTGGCTACGGCTCCGTCTCGGGGACCAAGAAGCCTCGAAGTGAACATTTTGCCAGCTCAGAGATAAGCATGGAAAATATTCTTCAAGATGGTCGTCGCAAGCGACCCAAGTTCGACAGTTCTGTGAGTTGAGAAATGCTCGTCTCAATAATTTTTCCTCGATGAGGTTGCTAATCTTCTCCCCTCTTCCAAAAGGAACTCCCATTATTCGTTCCGCCTCAGGTTCCTCTCACTACCTCTACTTCCTCTATATCCCCACAACGTCGCTCCATCGGCCAGGAAGGCGTGGGCTCGCCATTTGCGCGACCAATGCACCGCTCACACAATCATTACCAACAGCCATTGCCCTCTCCTCAGAGTTATGGGCATAGCGATCACATTTACGGGGCCAACTCTACACGAAATGGCATATATACAACCCCCATGGTTCCAGAACATGGTCACCGTCTCCGCGACCGGACAACTTTACAACACCCGTCTGCGCAGTTCTCAAATCCCGCCACCCGAAACGGTGCTCCAGGAATCCTTCCCACTCCTGATCCTACCATTGCCAGCTGCATTTCTGACGAAGATGTTGCGATGCAATTGATCCGTCTCGGGGATGCCTCCAATTTCTCTCATGGGCGCACCTCAGCATCGACCCTCGATGATGCGTTTAGCGGTGCTGCTGAGGCCGCATCTTCCACCGGCGCAACAAGCGACGGTGAAGATTACAGTGAGGACGACGATGACCTACCCGCTCGTCCCAGGCAGAGACTTGACTCAAGCCCAATGCTTCCACCGGGTACTGCCAAACACACGCACAAGCGGCTAGATGATATCCTCCCCAGTTTTGACAGCTCCGACGTTAGTTACGACAGTCCTGATAATGAGGACCATCATGAAGTCTTCAAGGCTGGCATGGTCAAGAACGAGGTCGATGAAGATTCCTTCCATGAATCCAAGGCCAAGAAGGCCAGAACTCGAGCCATTATTACGGCCTCCTCGAAGCCTCGCAGCTCCAAGCCAACGCAAATACGCCCGAACAAAAGTGCAATCAAGAATGCGCCTAATAGTGCTGCCCGCAAGGTCAAGCCAGCTCCCGCCGTTCCCGGTCATAAAGCTGGGCCGCCTCAGATGGCCAACCCTACTCCCCCGCGGAAGGCTTCCACTTCTTCTGCCAACGGCCAGCACCCGTTGGGGGTGGACGAGGAGGATTTGTCAACAAAGCCACGCTGCCAACGGTGCCGCAAGAGCAAAAAGGGGTGTGACCGACAACGTCCATGCGGACGATGCAAGGACGCGGGCATTGGCATCGAAGGCTGTATCAGTGAGGATGAGGGAAATGGCCGCAAAGGTCGCTACGGACGCCATATGGGCGTCCCTGTCAAAAAGCCATCCGATACCGCTTCTGTTAGCAGCGAGACACAACCACCGATGACCGCTGTACCCATGGCTGTCTCAGCGGTTGACAAGAACAAGAAGCGCAAGCGTTAGGCTTCTCTTCGTTATATCCGTTGGAGAAATAATTCTCGCCGCTTGCGCACCTATTCCTCGGCGAGTCAAATTGCAAAACAACATGATGGGGGAAAATCATTTGAAGTTCGCGTCTGCTAGTCTTTTTTTTTCACGATAGACGAGCAAAATCCGTCCTCCTAGCCTTTCTGGCGATACATAAATCCACCCTCATTTCTTAAGTTATCGAAATCTTTATCGGTGACATTCATATAGCTTTCAACCTCCAAGGCCGCTGTACCTCGCACCCAATATGAACAACGAAAAACATCATCTGATTATACTCGTCCATGTTCTTTTGCAGTTTTGCTTTTAGCTTCCGACTTCGACTTAAACTCGGCTCTCCTTTTCTCTCTCTTATTATTGTCGCTTCACGAGCCAGCGCTCCTTACACTCCTTCTCCCAATCGAAAGACCAACTGACCTTGCTACATAACATCCTACCTGCCTACATAGCTTGTCTTGTTTATCATGGATAGTCTAGCGATTGAAACTGAGCGGGTTGACTTGATCAAGTTTTCATCTTCGTGTACTGTGGGATTTCTTTTTGGCGTTTATGTGGTTCGTTTTTACACGGCGCAGCCATCGATCTGGTCTGGTCAGCTTCACTCATTTGCTATGTAGTGCGGGTTTGAATTGCTTTCTCTCTAGTTTTCTTTTCTCTCAGTTTTGTTTTTGTTGTGTCTTTTATTGTTTGATTTAATCGGGATTGTTTATCTGGCTACCTCAGTGGCTCAAGTAGGGAATATATATTCTGGTTTAGTCTGAGGATTCTAGGAGATGTAGACTGATAGATGGAGGTTTAAAGAGTACCGCTGAGATCGTCGGGCGATATGCAAGTTCATTGATATCTGGGATGTTCATAGTTAAACCTCCAAGCTGTAGACAACTCGATGTACATACAGAGGTGAATTGTGAGGACAACCAGAAATGGAAAGAACTATGACGAAGGTCGCGCCTTCCGTATTAGGTCTAGTGTTGCTCTTTTATATGCCCCGCATTCCCGCCTTTAGCCGCGCGCTTCAACTTTTTCCTTACCGCCAAAAATTGTCGACACCGATGAGTCTGACTCTGCGCTCTAGATCTAACCTTTGACATGCCTTGCATTGACCTTTGACCATTATTTTAATTTCAGCCTTGTGTATACTTTATTTCCTTGATATTTGTTTAACTCTTCAGCCGTTCTGGCCTAGCCCTACCTAGGCTTCCTCGATTCACTCCTCCCACACCTACACCTACACCTTCCACACTCTAATCACTACGAGCACAATGCCCCCAAAAGCGAACCCCAGACGTGGGGCATCATCGACACCCGCACGAAATAACAATGCCGGCGACTCCGGCTCCAACGCTACCTCTAATACCTCCGCGAGTCCCGCACCATCCACGACGACCTCCACACCAGGCACCACAACACGAGCACCGGTGCAACGACTACAATCCCTCAAGAAGCGCACACCGGCGGGGAGCATTGGACCGGGGCCCGGGTCTGGCCCCTCAAGCGTAGGACCCGGAGGAGGTGGGGAGGCCTCGAAACCAACACTGAAATACAAGCCGCGCGCGGTCGGACGACGAAGCAAGGAAGAGCGAGAGGCGATTGAGAAACTTGAAGCCAAGCGGAATGCGGAGCGACTGGCTGAGGCTGCGGCGATTCAGCGCGGAAAAGCGAATCTTGCGGCGCGGGGTCGGGCAGGGTTCTTTGGACGTGGTGGGCGTGGCGGGCCTATGGGTATGGTTGGTGCGGCGGGGCCATTGGGGTCTGGGTTCGCTGCGCGGAGAGGTCGTGGGGGGTCGAGGTTTGGTGGGGGTGATTCTAGGGCGACGTCGATGTCTCGGAGGAGTAAGTCTATGACGACGGGGCCTGGTGGTGGTGGTGGTTCTGTTTCTATTTCGTCGGACGAAAGTGATGGGGAGATCAGAGTCAGTATTGATCGGATCAATCTGGAGAGCGATGCGGATGACGACGATGAAGATGCGGTCCTGGACCAGAAAAAGCAGAAACAGCGCAAGGGGAAGATTGCTTTGGGGAGTGCAAGGGACAAGGGTCTGCGCCCGATTCGCGTGGAGAGACACGAGCATGAGGATCGGGTGGTCAGCTTGAATATGGAGTCTAGTAACAAATCGGCTGAACTTCGAAAGCAGGCGAAGGGGAAAGCCAAGGACGATGATGCGCTATTCGTGCAGGATGACGAGGAGACTCCCACGGAGACTAAACCCCAGGTGAAGCAGGAACCTACGGATGATAACGACCAGGCGATGGTGGATGTCCCACATACAGAGGAACCTGTTACTACGGACGACGGGCTATTACCTGCACCGAAGGTGAAGGTGCGGCGAAAGCTGGGCTCGAGGGAACCATCCTTACCTGCCGTGAAGGACCCAAAGAGCTTACTACGAACTAAGGAGGATATTGAAGAATACGATCGACATGTAGAAGACCTTGAACTGATCAAGGATCTGTTCACCAAGGAACCTCCCACCACGAAACCAAACGATGCCTCGGAAGGAGCTGACGTTACGACTGATGAACAAGAGGAGAAGGGAAAGACAGAAGAGGGCGAAGAAGAAGAAGAGCCCCAGGACGATAAACTAACAGGGCAGCTCTTCTTGATGCAGTTCCCTCCCATTACCCCGAACCTCCTCGAACCTAGTGCGGACGGAACGAATATCGATAGCGAGGCCACGTTAATTTCCATCCCCGGTACGTCCCAAGGCGCGGGACAGAATGGGGTGGCCAGTGGCGGAGAACCGGAGATTCCTGCAGTGAAGCGCGAAGACGATGTTGAAGTGCTCGAAGGACCAGATGAGACTACCGTGACTCGCGAGCAATCCAAGGTTGTCACAGCGGCGGACTGGCAGCTCAAGGCGGGGCAGGCTGGCAAGCTGAACGTGCACGCTTCGGGCCGGGTGACAATGGACTGGGGCGGAATTAACTTCGAATTGGATCGCGCGGCAGCCGTTGACTTCCTGCAAGAAGCGCTGATCGTGTCAACGCCGCCGAATGCCACGGAAGAGATGGTCGATGACGAGCACAAGGTGTGGGCGATGGGACAGTTAAGTGGCAAGTTTACCGTTACTCCAGACTGGGGGAGAATCCTGTGATGCAGGCCGGAGTACAAGGAATGAGGATAGCCAAGAAATATACTCGTCATCAAACAGCAGCAGAAATCAAAGCCGCAATACTAGTGCTAGAGGATAATAATAATAAGCGTTAGACACCCGCCTTGAATCATGATATTTATAGTGAGCCCTGGCTTATTGGCCGGGCTACGTCACCCAGAGTGGGGTTGACGCGTCGTGCCGCGCCCTGAGTGGTCAATAGCGCCAATCCCTGCGTCTGCCAAGACCAGAAAAGTGGATTATCTCGTTGGCAACGAATCCCCAATAAGCTTCGGAAGGCTGCACGAGACAGGGATCGGCCCATGCTAGTCCTTGCCCGTGTGGACGCGGCAGAAAACCAGCCAATGAAAATGTGGTGATTGGGGAGAGCAGACCCACCCAGGGGGCTTTTCCAAAGGGTTGGCCTGTCAGCGTGCGACCTCCGATCCACTGCCTGGTCCTGCCCCTTTGGCTTCCAATGCTGTTTTGTTTCTTCTTGACCCAAATTTCCAGCCTTTCAGTTGTCTTTTTCTGCAAAAAAGTTTGAACCTGCCTCGAATCTTCGACCTTTCCCTTCCCAGCCTCTTATCGACTTTGAAACGCATGTTGTTTGGCGATCCCGACTCTGCATCTTGAGATTTGTTGTGTGGCGCGTCGAGTGGTTCGATTTCTCGTCCTCGTTATCGGGATACCGGTGGACTTGTTAAGTTGTCAGGAGGTTGCCTGCCACTCGTTTTAATCGGACTACTCTTGTCCTTGTGACTCCTCGCCATACGACTCGTTACTTATCACCTCGAGTGGCTCCAAATCGCGACGACTAGCTCTCTGCAGAGATACTCGAGAGTCTAGCCACCCATAACCCCTTATCATACCCTGTTCGCGACGCGCATCGGCCACGCCTCAGCAAGCCGATCTCTTCACGATGAAGCCTTCCACATTTCTTCTCTACCTCGCTCCCACGATAGCCGTTGTAGCGGCCGAATCTCTCCCGCACGCCGTTGCTCCCATCTCGTCGTTACCGAACGGCTCCCCGTCAGGACCCATAGCAGACGTGCGAACAGCCCCGGAAACCGAACCGCAAATACCTTCCGAAGCGCAACAAATGCTCCACCTACAAGTCGCAGATGTCCAAACAAAACCAGACACGATATCCATCCCTCTTCTCAGAAGGACAGCGCTTTCTCTACGGACGCGGAGATCGTCAACTGAGTTGACCAAGCGGAGCGAAGGCACACTGGGACAGACGCCTTGGATTGGAATGGCGATAGGGCTGACCTGTACGACCATGGCAGCCGTGATGCTGGGGTAGCCCTTCGCTATGCAACTCCCAACCGAACAAACAAATCAGCACCTCTACTTCTCTTCTCTTCTCCATAACTGAGCACCATCTACATCCGGAGTTACGCCTTGTTTTTTTTTTTTTTTTTTTTTTTTTTTTTCCCGCCCATCTCTCTTCGTCCCTGGGGGCGTTTGAACTTCTTTGCTGCATGAGCGTCTTGCATCTAGCGCGCATTTCACCGATCTATATACGACCACGTTAATACCGGGAAGATCTTGGGTTTTTTTCTTTCCCTTCATTTCTGCAGACCTTCTTCCCCTGCAGTGTTAATGCTTGCATTCTTACCTTACCATATCATACCCACCAGACCATGTATAGACAGCATTGCTGGTTTTTTGGTACGTGTACATGATATCATATCATGAACGAATATACCTATTTAGGATATAAACAATACTTTATACCCATTTTCAGATACCTCTTCTATTCCTTTCCATTCTACTTTTCCAGAAGTACAATCGCAACCTCATCCACTCTAGTCACCAGTCACCCATGTAAGAACTGATGAAATACGGCTCTTTCTCCGCACGAAGGATTCAATCTTTAACCCAAGTCTATGGAGGAGTATACTCACTAACTCTTCAGAAACAATGCACAACCCCCATATAAAAGCTGCCAGCCAGAATCGTCCAACCTTCACCTCTTTGTCTCTGAATACGAGTGCCTCAAACCAGAAAAAAAAACAAAGATTGAGTTTCGCTTCTGGTAGCCAGTAGTAGCGACTTAGAGGCTGGCTTGTTGGTTGTCGGCGTCGCACAGCCTTCGAGTCAGAGTACAGCCTCAGCAGTCAGCAGTCAGCAGTCAGAACCTACCAGGTAATAATATCATTAAATATTGGATGGATGTGAACAAAGAAGTCCCGCTGGGGTATTTAGCCTTGGCTTGCTTTGCTGACTAGATCCAATGCCTTTTATTCCATTTCATGCTGGGTCTCTTGCTTTCTGTCTGAGATATACAGACCTATAACAGCCCCCCTTTCATACCACTCACAATCAATCTCCTTTTGAGGGTTGAATGTGTCCCATCCGAATCTACTTCTAAGTATCTGCTACCCTTGCTAAAAAACCAGTCTGGACCTATCCTACCACCAAGCTCCTCTACAACCCATCACGCGACTATGTCCACCACAAACACTAACAACATCCCCCCCGAAATCCCCTCCTCCTCCGTCCCCATCGCCCGCGAGCTCGGCATCCTCTTCGGATTTCTCCTCGCCTCGTTGGTGATAATGGCCGTGTATGCTGTGATATGGCGGGGTGAGTTTCCCTCCCTTTCCCCTTTAAACAACGCAGGCAAAAAAAAAAAAAAGTTAAAAAGTTAACATGTTCTCTCCGAGGATAGCCGTTGAACGCCGCGACGAAGAACGAGATCGCCTTCGACGGGAGAGGCTCGTTGCGCGCGGGGTACATCATGGTCGTGGCGGGTTGCATGAGAAGATGCTTGATCAGGAGGGGTTTATGGGGAGGGCGGAGTTGCCTGTTCATGGGTTTGGGTTTGGGGATGGCTCTACTCATAGTCGGGCTGGGAGTGGGAGTCGGACTCGTGGGGAGGAGGGGGTGAGGGGTTTCTGATATGGTCATAATATTGGTTTAATCTGGTCTATCCCATTGCTCGTTTATAAATACTCTCAATCATCTAGCACGTAATGATGCATTATTCCCCGATAGATGCGATAGTAGGGTGTTAGTAGGCAAGTTACTTCCCAATCGCAACAAACAACCGATCCCCAATATCGCCCAACCCCGGCACAATCATCCCCTTCTCGTTACACCGTTCATCCACGGCGCCAACCCACAACTCCACGCCCTCAGGCCAACAGCTTGCTGCGTGCTTCACACCACCCTCCGACCCCAGCACGCTGAGCATGACTACACGCTGCACACCCCATTCGCGGAGAAGCTGGATAGCCGCCTCGGCTGTGCCACCGGTCGCGATGATCGGGTCGAGGAGGACCGCGACGGAAGCAGCGGCGGTATTGACACTGTTCGGACCGGACGATTGCTCGGGGCGCTGGTGGGGAAGGTTGTTATAGTATTCTACGGGTTGGAGGGAGAAGCGTTCGCGGAAGAGGCCAAGGTGGTAGATTGGGACTGGGGAGGGGAGGAGGTCGTTTATAGCTATTGGATATGATTAGCCCCTGTCAATAATCATCCCTTTTGAAACGAGAGTGGTTATAGGGAGGGAGGTACGTACCGTCAATCATGCCCAAGCCGGAGCGGAGGATGGGTACCAATGCGATGTTGGCGGGGTCGATCCCCTTCGTCTCATACTCGAGGCCTAATGGGGTAGTATCCTAACGTTGTGGTGTTATCGCCTGTCCGATGGGGTTTATGGACTAGTAGAGGCTTACAGTCTTGCCTGTGCCTGTGGCTTTCCAGCCAGTTGCGAAGGCTTCGACCCCCAGAATTGTTGAGATCTCATGGACCAGGCTGCGGGTTTCTTTGGTTGTGGTTGAGGAGGAGCGGATCTGAGAGACCTTGGCTTGGAGGAGGGGGTGAGACGAGATGTGTACGTTAGAAGGGAGCGTCATGGTGGATGAGGAGACAAGAAGATGAAGGTTCTAGGGACTAGCGGGGGTGGATTGAGACGGAGATGCAGATGGCGAGGGGTAAATAATGCAGAGAAGTCCGAGTCACCTGCTCTCTTCACAATGTCTTGTTCTGGAATGTTATCTCACTCTCCAGCTTCACCTTGATTGTCTCCAACTGCTTCTTATCTCTCCCTCGCCCTTGATAACTTGATAAGCCTAGTGCAATCATGGGCCATCTATTGCGACCCACTCGCAGGACTTAGTCATGAGGGTTTTCTTCCCCTCATGATATGATCTGATCTCCTCTCCGTGAAGAGCAAGTCAACGCTCCGCGACGCGCCTCACGGCATTCGCGATGTCTTCCGGTCCTCCTCTCGCCGGTGACCCTGTGGAGAGTCGTCTATCTGAGACTCGAGTGCCGCATCCCACTACAGAAACACCTCCGCTGCGACAGATCTCGCCTCAGATCCCTCCATTCACAGACAAGCCTTCGGAAGGCGCGTATCCAGAGCAAGATGAACCCGTCCACAGACGCCTATCCTCGTCGGCAACATGTCTGTACACCGTGTCCTACCTCGTCTTCTTCTCCATCTTCGGCACCCTCGCCCGTCTCGGTCTCCAAGCCCTCACATTCTACCGCGGCGCCCCAATGGTGACGGGCGTCCTATGGGCTAATGTCGGAGGCTCACTCCTCATGGGCTTCTTCCTCGAAGACAAAACCACCTTCCGCGAAGAATGGGGCAATCCCAGGAAAGACAACGACCCCTCAACTAGGGACGAACAATCCAAACTCCATAAATCCGTCAAAAAGACAATCCCGCTATATATCGGCCTGACAACTGGCTTCTGTGGTTCCTTCACCTCCTTCTCCTCCTTCATCCGAGACGTCTTCCTCGCCCTCTCCAACGATCTCCCAAACCCATCATCACCCCAGACCTCCACCCCCAATGGCGGCTACAGCTTCATGGCCCTCATGGCCGTCCTTCTAACTGAAGTCGCCCTCAGTCTCGCCTCCCTCATCTTCGGATCCCACCTCGCCCTCGCCCTCGAGCACTTCCACCTCCCGCCCACCATCCCCTTCCGCCTAACCCGCCGCTTCATCGACCCGCTCTTCGTCCTCCTAGCCTGGGGCTGCTGGCTCGGCTCCATCTTCCTCGCCATCTTCCCCCCAGAAGGTAAGGACTTCTGGCGCGGCCGCGCCGTCTTCGCTATCGTCTTCGCGCCCCTCGGCTGCCTCCTCCGCTTCTACGTCTCCCTCCTCCTCAACGCGCGCATCCCGCACTTTCCCCTCGGGACATTCGCGATCAATATCCTCGGCACGATAATCCTAGCTATGTGTTATGATCTACAGCATACCGATGGCATTGGAGCGTCTGTGGTGGTGAGCTGTCAAGTTCTGCAGGGGGTGATGGATGGGTTCTGTGGGTCGGCTACGACGGTGAGTACGTGGGTGGCGGAATTGAATGGGTTGGCGCGTCGGTTACATGCCTATATATACGGGGTGATGAGTGTGGGTGTTGCATTGGGGTTTTTTGTTATAATTACTGGGTCGTTGGGGTGGACTATTGGGTTTGTTAGCCCTGTGTGCGAGTGAGGGTTGAACAGACGATCTTAAATATCTATATGATCATAATATAATACATAATTAATTACCTTCAAGGCGCACTACAAGTAGGGTAATTGGATACGTGTTAGAACTACAATGCCTACAGGTACTCCAAACTACGTAGTATAAGAGCAGAGTCCCCGCCAAACCGACTTGCATTTTGTGTTCAAATTACTTATAGTACAGGGTACTACAACGCAGAGCATGTGCAGATAGATAATAATAGGCAGAAAATCCAAAAAAAAAAACCAGACAATCAAAATCTTTGAGCAGAAACATCAAAATATGCAAAACAATGCAGTACAAACTTGGAGCAATCAAACGAGCTGCTTGAGAGGAGAGACGAAATCAAAATCAAAATGAACATAGATATCAACATAAACATTAACAGGGCGGGGGATATAGCATAGACACATAACACAGAACGATTCTAACAGACATTAAACAAAATGATCCAAATTTCAAAAGAAATAAAGAAATATCCAAAAAGAGATGAAGGAGAGGAGCGAAAGGAATCAAAAAAGGTCAAAATATATAACACGAAAAGTCAAATAAGGTATCAAGGTAGTCGGAGAAGCTCGACTGGCAATCTGATCAAAAAAAGCCGGTGCGCACAAGAGGGTATGGTAAACCCTCTGAATTAGTGTGTAGAAGGTATAAAAAAAATGAAGAAAAAAAATAAAAAAAAAAAACTCCATCATGTGCGAAAAGAACACACAGGACCAGCCGGGTGTTGAGATGTTGCCGAGAAGGAACAGCCCATGAAAACATGAAAAAATCACACCGGACTCCCGTTGGCTCTTGCAAAGAAAGAAGGAAGAAAAAAAGCGAAAACCGTAAAAGCAAAATGCAGAAACATCAACAAGAAAAAGTCGGGAAAACACCAGCAAAAAGCATTATGCGGCGGTCCAGGTCATAGCATCCCAGAAGTGCAAAACAGATTTCGCCGCCTACCTTCTTGCTTCCGTTCCCCGACCCAATATTCCGAGATTGTAAACCCAAAAAGCACCAAGACAACAAACAGAGTAATGAGAGAACAGAAAGAAATCCAACATGTGTTGAACTGCAAGCATCTGCAGGACCCCGAGGGTCGAAAACGAGTGACGGATTAAATCGAGTGAGGGTTGCGACACTCAACAAACATGTTGTCGAGCTAATATGCGGTGCCTACGCTTGCGAGTGATTTCGTTGGCACGGCGTGAATAGGTTGGTCTTTGGCAACTCGTAGCGAGTCTTCGTAACCAACTAAGGCCTGGGAGTGAAGCTTGAATGATTCACCCATGAGTTTGGTAATTCTGTAACCAAATTAGCTATTCTGAGCATAAATACTGATAAATCGATGTCCAGGTCAACTTACCCCCAAACCACCACACCGTCTAGGATGTTACCCCATACACGAGCCACGGTGGAGCTGAGTTTACCACATGAGTCGACAGCATCATCGTCAAACAGATTCCGGACCTTGTTGTAAATGGCCATCTCCGCCTCAGAGGCAGGCTCCTCGTCATGTTCCAGGCGATAAAGCCAGAGGCTAAGGATTACCATCAAATCCAACCCGCAAAGCGGATGTTCGACGCTCCAGTTGGTAGCAGAGGTTTTGGCAACCCAGTTGATTCCTCGAATTGCGGCGATCTCAATGCATTCAAAGGACGACTGGATAACTTTGTTCATCTCCGTTGATCGCTTGACCTTCTCGCGAGCGACAGTCATCGCAGCCGCAACTTCGTAGGAAGAGTGATACCGCATGGCTTCCTGGATGGACTTCAGGTCAACTTCAAGGCGTGCGCGAGTGTTGCGATAAACGGCCATCGAGTTGAAGATAAGTGGGTGTCCGTTCTGAGGAGTGCTAAGGGGAACAACAATCGTTTCTGGCTCGCAGACCTCGAGCGAGTTCTCCCAGGCTTCCAACGCGAGGCGGAGTTTGTACTCAGTGACTACATCTTGCAGAGCTTCAAAGCTTCTCTTGTGATTCCAGACCTGCAAAAACAGAGCGTTGATCAGAACACGAGTTGCGAACGCGCTGTAGCGCGTTTGTTCGCCTTGGAAGAGGCAATCATGCGCGTCGCGAACGGTCATCGAGGTCGGACCGGCTAAGCACCGGCGCCACGCCTCATCGTCAGTGACGTCGAGGTTCCACATTGATTCCGATGAGGGCAACTCCAAGTTATCGAATTCATCAAAGCTCATCGCTGGAGTGTGATTGAAAGTCAAGGTAAGCATGCCAAAGAAGATATACACCGCATAATAAGTCCGGCGGCAAGATTCATCTTCGATCCACTCCTCTCTAGTTGGCCGACGTCCCTCGCGGGCTTCAGTGCGAAGCTTGAGTTGGTAGCGGTTACCGGCAACCATCTAAGGAAATGTTAGCACATCTTATGGACAGAAGGCAAGCGATTACTTACGTTGGCAAGGAGACTCTTGATTGAGCAAGTCCATTCCAGGCCCTTTGGATCACCGCTCCAGCTCTCGAAGATCATGTTCAGCAAAGTGCTCTGCATGGCCCACAAAGGACATTTCCTCGAGTCAAAATTGTCCTTGTGCTGAAGGAACTGGTTGACAAGCATCTTAGATCCAACATGAAGCATAAACGCGTGTTGCCGCTCAAAGGTGTACAGAGCACCAATAGAAAGAACAGCAAGCAGTAGCGGTGTTGACGCCGTGGTTGGCTGGAAGGACTCCTGATGTAGAAAAGGAAGATGGTGATGATATAAATTGAAGTACGTGGACAGATATTTGTTAAGCGCTGGTGTCGTTGGAAACTGGAACGACTCAGGAAGCACACCTAGCGAGTCTGCCATACGAATGCGTTCCACGATGTGATTCCGCTCCAAATCGTTAGCAACCTGGGGTGCCTTGGGCAGCGTTAAGGCCTGGCTAGGTCCTGGAGATCTGCGATAGTTCACGGGGCTAACAGGACCGGTCATCGAAGGGTACGGAGATAACGCATTGGGTGTGGAATTCCCGGACACTGGGAGAGAGTTGACCAGGGAATGCAGCGATGGCGCCATGGAGTCGCCCACATGTCGGTCCATGACTGGCAGCCTGTGAGAGTCTGAAGTAGCGTCCTGGGATGCAAAGGGTGACATGTGATGCTTCGTCTCAGTGGGCGAAACCAGCGAGTCCCAAGGCATTTGAGGCAGCGTTGCATTGCCGGATAGATACGAAACAGGCGGCTCAAGGAGAGAACCACGTCCGGGGGAGAACGAACGATCTGACTCGGCACGATCATGAATTTGACTAGTGGCAGCAGCTGCAGCCTTATGTTGGAAATCTGTCATCAACATGGCTGCTGTTTCAAGGTCGACCATGCCATCACTGCTTGCCTCGATTTGTTCCAGTGTGGTAGGATCAATTGTGACCGAGGGCTTAGACGGGGCTGGAGAGGAAGCTTTGCGAACACCCCCGCCTCCCCGGCGGCGACCCTCGGAAACGAGCGGGACGCCGCCATCTTTGGCGTGCACAGTTCGGTCATGTCGAAGCAAAAGATCTCTGCGCACAAAGGTGCTCCGACACTTCAAACACTTGAATGGGCGTTCTTTCGTGTCTATCGGTTAGGCAAATGTCAGCAAGGAAGCCATAGATTCAAATTCAGAATGCTTAATTGAACGTGAACAACTCGGAAGACCAGAGTAGACCACAAGGCCGCTGGAGTCCCCTTTGAACAACGAGGGAAGATTGGAGAGAGTGGGAGAGCCACTCACGCGATCGTTCATGCCGGCTGCGGTGCTCACTCCTGCTGAAGGCGCGGTTGCAAAATTGACACTTGTATTTCTTCTCGGGAGCAGACGTCTTCTTAGCAGGCGAGTTGTTCGCCGTACTTGATGCGCTGGGGGCCATTGCTCACAACTGGGTAGCAACAGTGGGGACGACCAGAGTTCTTAACACGATATCGACGTCGCGGACAAGCGTGGTATCGTCCCGTTTGTGGCTTCACACCGGTTCTGAAGGCGGGCTGAGGATAGGTATTCGAGTTGATGTCTGATCATTCCTTGGGCGCGAAAATATTTCGAAGTGGGATTATTCTTAGGTAGGGGTCCAGCCACAGGCGGACGAGGGAAGCAAACAAGGTGTGGCCCGAAAAGCGGAAGGACAAACAACTCAGGACTGTTGAAAGAGAGAAAGAGAAGAGAGAAAGGGTGTTGAATAGAGATAGGGTGTGGGAGAGGAGGGGAAGAAGAGAGGAGAGAGGAGAGGGGATATTGAACAGATGAGGAGAAAGTTGGATCGCGAGAAGTGGGAGACTGGGCTGGTCAAAAAGAAAGGGAGCGAGCGAGGGGGCAGACAAGCGGGAGAGAGGCGGTGCGAACAGGCGCGGGCGGTCGTGGACAGAAGCTGATGAGCGAGTCGGGGCGATCGCTGGGTTGTGACAGTGAGGCGGTCGTGGCCAGTCTTGGTCAAAGAGGGGCTGTTCGCTGCTGTTGCCGGGAAGCACGGAGGGGGAGCTGCACACACGCACTGCCTCCTACTACGCCCACGCCGCCAATAGCAGCGACCCCCGTCATTCTGACTAACAGCGTGACTGCGCTAGGCAGGATGGGGCTAGGTCGCGTGTGCTCAGGTGTCCGGTTTCCGTCCCAAAATTACGAATAAAATATTAAAATACCGACGGACAACAAAACAAAGCACCGCCAGCCCACTTCAGCCCACATGGACGGACGCTCCTCCAGCTGTTCTTCCAAGGTCCAACCCATCAACCTGGTTCAGCCGAAAGAATATATCAAATCTCAGTCGGGCAAAGCATGCAAAGCATGTGGTAGGCTACCTCGTTTTTCTCTTTTTGTCTCTTTCTCACATATGAGGATGCCAGGAGTCCCACGTCCCCTACTATATCCACTCCATGCACATTGCAAGAGCAAAAAGAAACATGACAGATATAATCTACTATTTGGCACACACTCGAGATTTGAGAATCTGAGAATCACGTCCACCCTTTCTTCTCTTCCTCCTTTCGGCAGTATACAGCTGGTCTCAAGGTTAGGGCTGTTACCTGTTGAGGTTTGATGGAAATAATAGAGAACCCACTCTCCAAAGCATATCTGGGTCTCCATAGGAAATCTAATCTATCCCTGCCGAGACTCAAGACTGGGTCACACCACCCTTTCATTGTTGATTGCTCCCTATAGAGGCTATATTAATACGAGGAAATCTACCCGAAGAGGAAAGGGCGTTGAGTGTCCGCAATCCGCATCTGATTCTGACGACACAGCGACGCGAAAGTCTGCGTGACGGCTGCGGGGTCATCCACAGATCAGAACGAGCGATCAATTTCAACTTCAAGCTGTAACGGAGTACTCCAGAAGAACAGAAGCAGGAGTAGCAGATACTGAAGTCCGAAGAAAGGGGAGACGCTGCATCACAGCCCCTCGAATCCTTTTCCAATCTCCCTCGCCCCTCGTCAGACTCAGGCCTTTTGCCCCTCCAACAAGGATGCTGGTTGTCTCAAATACGACGGAGATGACCATCGGACGTGATTCGTGTAATCGCTCCTTTCATTTCCACCCGAGAATTCAGTTCTTCTTCCTCCGGATGCATCTCATCTCCTTTTCATCAATCATTCTGCATTTTTGTATGCTGATTATCGATCTTCATTTCTCAGCCCCTTTCCTCCTTGTCGGATATGACCTGGCTTTGAGCAAAGGGGGCCAAAGGTGAGACCGCAAACTCGGAGTCGCAGAGTCGCAGACCCCTCTTCCCCTCCAAGCCACTTGAGTGACCTTTGCGAGTCTGTTGGAACTTTGACCAGAAGTTCTGGACTGAGCGACCCCTCCAAGGCCCCTCAAGTCACGAAATGACGAACCCCTCCTGGAACAGCACTTGCAACTGCGGGTTGACCTTTTGTTGCAAATTAACAATAATAACCTACACAGTACATCCGAGGCTCCCTGCACTACTAGTCTAAGCAGTAAAGTACTGATGACCGACCACATCAATCCCGAGAGGGTGGACCGAGCCAACCGTCTTGAAGATACCACCGACTGAGAACTCCGTATTCACGGTATTCACCCCACCATACAAGGACTTGGGTTAGCGTTTCTCAAATCTCACACCCACAAAATCGCGGGTTTACCGAGACACGGGCACATCGCCTCTTTCGCTGGCTCAGTCAAAGAATGGACGAATAGAACCCGTAGGCCCCCAGTTCTCGGTCAGCCGTCAGGACACCAGAAAAGAAGCCACCACCCTCAGCCGTATCTGCAGATTCTGCAATCTGCATCCTTCTTTGAGACTACCGTGACGCCACCTTTCCGATGCACTTGACCGAGCATTCCATCCAGTATTTATTGGCTGCATAAAAATATCTTCCCTTTCCCGGGTCGAGGTTCCTTGTATACGTGTTCAAGCCCGAGCCACTGCAGGCTGTGCTCCCAAAGCCTCACATCTTCAATCTTCTCTCTTGCTTTGACTCCATGTCAGTCCATGACCCCCTGTAAGCCGCTATGACGGACACGGTTAGTCCACCGGCATTGAACTGTGGTACCGCCAAGTGGCTGCCAACAGTCGCGGACTTGCGTCTCACCAGGGTGACAGGGTCACCAGGGTCACCAGCCTCAGCTCGGAGACGCACCTTCGTTCCGTGCCCAGCGTCCCAAGGCCCACTCGGGGAAGGAATGACAGCCACGAAGTCTGTTCCAGTTCCAGTCCACTCCTCTTCAATCGGTTACAACTTATTAGTTACTACTACTGGTAGTGTGACCGATACCACCTAATCACATATCAGTGATATCACTCCTCGTATCAACTTGGATGTTGATGTTGATGTTGATGTTGATGTTGATGTTGATGTTGATGGTGATGGTGATGGTGATCGAGATTCGAGAGTCCTGCTAAAGACCTCTCAATATTATCCTCCATGATAGCCTGATAGGTGGCTCGAAATCCACTTTCAATCTTGCATCGAATCCACCGTGGACCCAGGCAGGGGTTACTCTGGAAACGCCTATCATGACTTTTGTCAAGTCCTCTTTCAAAGTGCACAAAATCTTGTCGACCTTGCAACCCTTACAGTAGTCTACATACCCCAGGGAGGATTATCGTCATCATCGTTTCCTGAAGTAACCCTGTCTCTAGCTCGTATAGATCATGTCGATTAACTCCAGCTCCTCCTGACCTCGTCGGCTCCCAAGCAATCCTACATGCAAGACCCAAATCTTCCCCCCGCCATTTACACCATCTTGACCGCTCTGGTCTCCATCCTGCCAGTTAAACGAGAGCGGTGAAAAAGGACGAAGGATATGGGAGCGTTGAGAGGTTGCTGATTCGCTCGTTGGTGTCTCAAGTCTCGAGTCTCGACCTCACAGGTCCAGCCTCTTGAATTTAGGATCCAAGATTTAACCATGATTGGGGTCTTGTTCGTCGATCCACTTCCCGACCATGCAGCGGTCCGGCCCAGCCACTTCATCTCGTCCATTCAATGTCATACCTCAAAAAAGAGCTTTGGAAGTGAAGACTGAAGACTGAAGAAGCAGTCTCCTCCTATCCCGGGGGGGGGGGTTCAGCTTTGTTTGAGCGCATTGCGAGGAAGGGGTATACTATTGAGCCGAATTATTTACTAAGGCCATCACTATTGAAATGACCATATGCAGGCCATGTATAAGTCCGATAGACCGGTGCACGGGGGGTAGAAGCGGACAATACTCAATAGTGCGAAAATCCCCGTGCCTTGCTGGCAAACGACAAAAGTACGTCCAGTTGTGGACACTGAACGCTGTACGGAGTACAATAATGTACATGATCGATCATTTCCAGTTCCTTCAGGGACAGTGTTACCGCAACCCGCTCCGTGATTCGACGGGTCGCGCAAGCGACGGTGACCTGCTTGAAGTTCATTATGAAAAGCTTCAAAAGGTTGGACAGGGATGAAAACCTCATCAAGGTTATCTTCTGCATCGATCTATTCTGCTCCTTACCTTTGACCGATTCATTGATCTTCAACAAAGTCGATCATTCCAAAGCTCTTCGAATTCCAGTCGTCTGGATCAAGAGAATGATTCGTGGTCTTCATTCCGCTCTTTTTGGGTTGAAGCTTGTTCCCCACTGGATACTGGTGCAGGATTTCAGGAACCTCTTCCCCGAGCCCGGCTCGACACTAGGGGGCATCGGCAGTTTCCAAGTCCAAAACCCCCAAACCAGACCAGACCGTCTTGGCTCACCTTTCCCTATTCCTAGCCAGATGAAGCCATCCACAGTTATTTCCACAGAGACGGTAAGGTTTTAAGGAGCCAGGGGACCGCGACGCGCCTTTGGACCCCACCGTCACGTCGTGAAATTGCTCCATCCCAGAGTGGGGACTGTCTAGAATTTCTTGACGTTGGCTCTTTCAACTTGGGTTCTGGTGTCGGTGAGGCCCTGTTACCAGTGCTTGGGTGTAAAAAGCATCAATCCGCCTTTCTTTGGAGTTGATTCCCTGACCGCTCCTGTCTAGACAGGAGCGAGAGGATGCTTTTGATCCAGACCGAGCTGTCCAACTGTCACCGATATTTCGTCTGATAACATGGAAGAATGAATGAAAGGGGCGCAACTACAAAGGAGCTCGCTTACACTATTCTCGAATTACTAACGTCGCGATCCGAGGTTTCCTGCGGCATGTGAGCCGTCCAACAAACTGCCCCGAAACGACTGTCTCCCTCGGTCCAGACGAACAATATTAGCAATGGCCGACAATTTCTTCAGAAGACGAGTGATTCTGAGTATCGTAATGGTCAAGCTGAATGCAAACTTTTGATATCAAAACTAATACGACATACCAACTGAGTCCTGAATGGGTCGGGTATCCCGGATTCACGATTCAAGATCGCATTCTCCATACGGAGTTTTGGAAAGGCCCATATTAAGGGCTCGATTTGACCCAAAAGCTGGATTGCCCTGCTGTTTCCACGATCATGGCTTTGTGTGTGGGCCTCGCTAGATGCCTAAATTTTAACCTAAATCTGCCTCAGGCTTGCACAGAGTTGCGACACGTCTGGACTCGGGAGGACGCATACTCATAGGTAGAGTCGCATTCTTACGGACAACAGATTGCTTTGAGGAGACTCGCAAGTTCCACGGGTATTCGTGGATTCCTGAACCCATGTTGAACCATGGAAATTACCCGCCGCCATTATTAGTTGCAGAAACCGAGGGCTGAGATTGTTGTTCCATGGTTCGTTCCCGCAAGAGACTCCCGCAGAGAAGACGAACACTATATCATCAATATCAGGAAGAAAAGTGGCGATTATCTTGGATTCGTTACTATTATTATTGAGACACTGTCTGATTCATGCTCCCTGAGAACACAAGACACACTCCGTGGGCCGTGGCCCGGCAGTCTGGAGCTGCCACTTGTGCCCAGTATAACCCAGCTAGGTTCAGCCCGGCCACGTAATAATTTAATAAAAGGGGTGGAAATTCAAAAACCAACAACCCAGCTCAGCGGTTCACTAAGGACAACAGGCAGCCGGAATCTTGAGAATCACCTCCCCTACCCCGCTCACCCGTTAATTCGGCATCGATTGGAGCCCTTCCGAAGGATGCTCGATTCTCCATTCTCCATTCTCCATTCTCGAAGTCCTATTCTGTACGGAGTAAACTGTTCCAAACAACCGGCGTTGGCCCTGAACCAACAGTTTTCTCCCGGAATCTGGGAAAGGGGGGCCGTTGCGAACCTTAACCAAGATCGCGAGTGTGGAACACTGTTAGTCTGTTAGTGTGTTGCACTGGAAGCAGGTTTGTTCACGAGTCAGGGCAACGGGTTGGTGTGGGAAGAGAAAGGGGGAGGGCTCTCCACCTAGTACTCTCTGTGGGACTGTTCCATATCACCGGATCATCTTCTAAATAACGAGAACTTTTGGTAGACAATACCAGTTACAAACTCTATTGATAGCCGGCCTTAAATAATGCTATCTCTATCGATTAAGGTGTAGATACCTCATTTTCGAGGCGTGTGACACCCCTTTCTCAATATACCCCCAACAAGATATGTATTCATATCGATCATGACCCGGACAGTACCGATATCAACGCGGATGTCACCGTCTGATAGCGGGGGAGGCGGATAATGACCGATTTTCAAGTCATAGAAATGATAATTCGGCAAGGGCGGTTACGTCTGTTATCTTGCTTTGATAGCTCTAGGTATTCATGTGGATACATGTTCAAAGGTGAATCTACAGCTTTGGTGACATGTTGGTAGGTAGATAAGTACTAAGTATAGTAGTATATATACTAACGACTATCTATATTACATTGTAACCCTCGATTACAACCATAGATCTCTTCCCCCCCCACCATATAATACAAAGCATCAAGACGATCAATTGAAGTACGGAGTAAAGCAGCCCTAGTATCAAATAACGTTAAAGCATAAAATAACAAAAACATACTATAGGACGTCCATAAGATCTACTGGCTTCGAGGTAGGGCTAGGCTAGGATCTACATCTGTTCTATTGTTCGATGTACTGGTTTTCGAGGGGGAGAAGTCGGACTCATATTACTAACCGAGAGAGTAGTATATATATTTATTTATTTATATGTACCTAGCTTGGTATATATATACTGGTGCGTGATATGGTTCTTTCCCTTGCTTGGGTAGGATCGGGATAGTGCTTCTTCTTTCTTACTTATGCTTGTCTTGATATATTGGGTGGTAGTAGTAGTAATAGTAGCAGCAGCAGAAAGTTCTGACTGAAAGAGAGCTAAACATTGTATATATATATATATAAATATATATAATCCGTATACGATGCACCCTCAACCAAACCCCCAGACAACAGAGACGACTGGGGTAGTCATTTCCATAATCAGACTTAACCGACCATAGTGCCGTATAAAGTCACTCTTTGTAGAAGCCTCAAAATAGCGGTGCCCGTTGGCAACAGGTACTACTACTCCCGTTTTATGTCATCATGTCTTGCGCAGGGGAAAAAAAAAAAAAGTGTACTTAGTTACCTATAGGGTGGCGCCTGATGTTTGTCGGTTATTGGTATCAGCCTGGTGGTTTCCTATTGACAAGAGATGAGATATATAGTGTTGGTATAATTGTGGCACTTTCCGCCCATTGAACAAGATTGCTGTCCCATGGTGGAGCTTATACTACCTAGTGTGTGTTACAAGATGTGCCACACCCAAGGAATTGTCCGGTACCTTAGACCATGAACAAGACAAAAATGGAGAAAACCGTTGAGGTGACTGGACCAAAAGAGTTACCAACCGCAAGGACATCAAATCTGCAACGAATTACCCGATCCGTGTGCGTAATAAATGGCTGATCACCGGGGAGCGGGCTTCGAATCTTGGAGAAGGTTCTGCGCGGCCCCCTAACTAGTTCATGTGCGTATAGGTGTTTGGGTGTGTTAGGAAACTGCAAATGTATATAATTAGATCACCACGAGATATTTGTGTAAAGATGTACGACCTTTCTGGATAGTTCAATTGTAATATCAGTGTTCAGAAGCGACAGGACTAGAAGTTAGACTAGGATAAACTTCGGTCAATGAGATCCTTGCAGAAGGTTAGCTGTGGTTCCTTGAAAAGAGGTATGGACATGAAAGAAAATATCCGATTGAAGGTTGAACTGCGCAGGGAACACACGTCATCAGCTCCTGGGATAGATGCTTTCTGTTATTCTCCGTCGGTGATGGGGACCAGGGAATATCAAGGCCTTTGCATATAGGGTTGGGCCTGATTTCACTTCTTGCGGATGCTGGTGCGTGAGTATAGATCACAATAGGCAGCTATGTATTATGATACGGTCATATGTTGTACTCCGTAGACAGTCTGCAGGTACTGTATAAGGTCTCAAGTTAATGATGGCGATGTATTGAGCGATTATCCATCGCTCAACGGAGGTGCTTTCGACTCGAAAGGAAGGGTTGTCTTATGTCTTGATTGGTTCGGCGCAGCGAAATAATCGGAAAGTATGACAGCTGAGAAGCAGGACCATGGTCATTCACAGAGCCCAGGAACCGCCACTCTGAATAAGGTTGGTGGACGCATCTCGAAAGTTAAAGAGTCTGAGCGTCTGGTTTGCCGAGGAACCGGGAACCGTGAACCACGGAGGTCCGTGAGAACTGTGTCCACGCCGAAAGTATGCGCCGCATATGGATTCCTGCAGATCTCCATGCTGTTGGTTGGTGGATGGAGGTTGGTTAACTTGGAAAATGTGACAATTCAATGCGCTCACCGGTCTCGATTACTGCTAAACCGTTATTGGATATGATGGATGGGTAATGCCGGCTTCATCCCCAGAAATTGTAGCAAATCGAACGAGATTATCAACGAGACAAGGATGACAGTCCTGGTGAGGTACATGGGTGTGGATGCCACGCGGAAAAACGTCGTGGTGACCTGACTAGGATGGAGCCTTGGAGGTCGGGTCTGTGAGAGCCCCAACTCCAAGGTCCGATGAAGTCGATGAGGATGGAAAGGTAATATTGAGATAAGTTGAGTGTGGGTTATTAGACACAAGTGACACAACGGACGCGATCCGAGAGACGAGAGTCCATGCGACGGGTGGAGGCTTTGGCGGTTTGACGGTTTGACCTCGACGGATCGACCTCACCTACGGGTCTCTCCGCCCCCCATCAGTCTTTCCACATGTGAGCACTCTACTATTATCTTTGGCCTATGACCGAGAATGTTTTGTTGTTATTGATACTGACGTAGCATGCGTAACGTTTAATGATTTGAGACGCGAGGTTTTCGCCTCCATAGGCAAGGTCATGCTCCACTTAGCATAGGACCTCAGTACATTGGTAATCTGGTACCGAGTTGGGGCGTACTGGTAGGACCCAGGACCATACTTAAGGAGCGCTATCCAGGGGCCAAGCATGGGGAAGCTGACCTTCCCCGGCTCTGAAGGATGCTCAAGTCTCAATAGCCCAACGGATCAGGATCAGGATCGCCACTCTCACATGGAGATTGGAGACGAAGACTCGCTGAGTCCACGGGTCAATGCCGCAGTTTCTGCTAGCAACGAATGAGAGCGGGCCCAGTGAATAATATTCTTGAATTGTTACTACTTCGTTAGTCGACGACCATTATGTCACTAACTGGACGTTTGGGAAATTCTCGACTGTCAAGCAAAGCAGACTCTTGGCTTGCAACGGCTGGATCCGTGCATGGCCATTTTCAGCCGAGCACCATGCTGTGGTCCCGCCTGTGGATGAACAGTTGTTGACTCGTGGGGTTGTTGGTAGACTACTTGGTAGCAGACTTAGCAGACATAGCAGGTTGCCAGGCACGCTGTGGCAATGCAGGTACGTGTTCATGGATTAATTGTACTTGTATATACTCTAATCTGAGACGCTGGGTGGGTAGGGCTTGTGCTGGGGGCTGGTAAGGCCCTGTGCAATCGGAGGTCGAGAGTACGTAAGCAGAGAGCGCACCCTCAACAACCTTGAAGCCTCAAGGTCCTGGCGACGGAGTAAGTACGGAGTACAGCTGACTTGAGTAACCGCGGGGTTGAAATCCTCTCAGACTTCAGTAGGAGAAACTCCGGGGCGAAAGAGAGAAATAAGCTGCTCACGCAGTCGACGAGAGTAAGAGCCAAGATTAAACTGAAGACGTTGAAGACGGAGGGAGAGAACTGAGAGTCAGAGGGTCAAGGAGGCGTAAGATTACCGCCTCGCCCGTATTGTACTGTCACGCCGCCTGTAGGTGCTCCACTCAGTGGCAGACAGGCAGTTCTCCGCTCTCTCTACCACTGTTGCCAGTGCCCAGTGGAGGGTCGTCCCTAAAACCTTCTGATTCTCCCTTCCCCCCTCTGCTTTCGGTCTCCCGTCCTCTCTGACTCTTCTCTTCCTGTCTTTGACGAGGCGATATTGATAGCTTTGCGTCTTCTTGCCACCGTCCGATTGCGCCCTTGACCGTCTGTCTCATTTCGCCCGCCACCCCTTTGGTAGCCCACCTTCGACGTCTCCCCGTTTGCCGCCCCTCTATCCCTCCCACCGTCGGTTACCTGCCTCGACATGAGCAATACCCTTCGTTGAGCTTGTCCAGCCACCAGCCGCAAGGGACGCAGTAGTCCCCAACTGCCCGAATTACATTCTTTCTACCCCCCGCCTCTTATCTCGCCAATCCCTGCCGCCAACCGATGTACGCAGCCCGCGTCCTAGATCCATTGGCTGTTGACCCGGGATCAGCGCCGATGAACAAGACAAAGGCCTTCGTGACTACTTTTGAGTATCTTGAGAAGAAGCCGATGGCTACCGCCATGGCTCCTCCGAGAAGCCGGAGCCGTGGGAGCAGTTTGTCATTTTCACAGAGAGACATTGTCGTAGACCACTCGCCTAAACGACAGATACCGCCCATGAAGACACCTAGCCCGGAGCCGACGTCCGCACTGTTTGTGCGGGCCATGTATGACTATGATGCCGATGACCACACAAGCTTGAGTTTCCAACAGGGGGATATCATCCAGGTTCTCAACCAGCTTGATACCGGCTGGTGGGACGGTGTCATCAACGGCAACGTTCGGGGCTGGTTCCCCAGTAACTACTGCGCCGTGATTACTGATTTGCGAGAACTCGAGGACCAAGTAGCGCATTTTCACGACGACGGAGATATTAGCACGGACTCGGGTGCTGGTGAAGACTTCGAGGATCACGACGATGATGTTGGCTCGCCTGGCAATGCTCGCGATTCCCAGCCCATTATACCTATTGAGGGAATGGACTCTTCAACTCAACATGAGGAAGCGGCTTTTTGGATCCCTCAAGCGACCCCCGATGGCCGTCTATTTTATTTTAACACTCTCACTGGCTACAGCACCATGGAGCTTCCCTTTGAAAACCCGTCGGTCAATGAGAACGGCCCATACGACCGCACCAACATATTTGTACCTGACCAGACTCGACCTCCACCAGAGCTTATGGCTCGTGGGTTTGAGCGAGATGAAGACGACTACGACGGCTCGGCATCCGAGGCGGAGGGCGAGTCTCTAATGCGCGCTTCTCACGACTCGATGTCTCGACGACGCCAGTCTTTCATGGACGGTGTATCCCCTGCCACGTCCATGGATTCCCTGCACCCCCCATCTGCTACAAAATCTATCAACGAGGGAAAAAGTCCCCTTGGGCAGGGCTCTCACAAGCTCTATGGTTCTACAGGTGCAGGAAGCAACACGTTAATCTCAGAGCCAATGCACAGACCTTCAACGTCGTCTGCAGTTTCACAGCGTTTCATTGACGATCATACATCAACGCCAATTACTTGGCCTTTGCTTGTGGATAACATGTCTCAGGCTGTGGAAGCTTATCGCCAAACGTTGTTAAGCGGCGATCGTGCTGAATATGTGAGGAAGGCCGAGGCCATCTCCGACCACCTACGCATGCTCTTGGCGGCTGGCTCTGATACCACCGATAATCACTCTGGGAATCCCTCTATAATTTCCACCAACAAGCCTTTGTACCAACATTTCAGGGATATGATGTCTAAATTCTCGAAGTTGGTTCTCTCGTCGCACATGGCTGCAGCCGACTGGCCGGGCGTGGATGCGGTCAATAAGTGTCTCCAGGAGGCCGATGGTGTCATGCAAGGGGTTTATGGTTATGTTGAAGTCGCAAGACAACAACGTGGCGAATATATTCGTCGGATCGTCCCCGGTTTCGTGATGGGTAGCTCCTCTGGTGGCTCCTGGCAGAACAATGGTGTTTCACTAAACGACTCTGGCCCCACATCGTTTCTGGACCAAGAGGGTGCGGATTTGCGACCAGAACCAACCGTGCCTCTGGAGCCTAATGTCTTGGACCATATTGATGTTCTTCGAAGGTCATTTGTTGGAGCTATTCGCAGAGTAGAGGAGCGGTTGACCCTGAACCAAAAGAAGATTGTTACCCTTGCCGAACACAAGGAAATCGGCGAATTAATTGCCGCAGCCGCTGTCAAGGTTGTTGAACAGTTTCGCCCATGGGTTTCCGCCGTTGAATCGATAAACCTGGGACCTCTAGGAACCAGTTTCCAGAACCCCCAGCTCGTTGATTTCAGCTTGCAAAAGCAACGAGTCTACGATGCCATAGCTGATTTTGTCATCAGCTGTCAGGCCGTTTCGGCGCCGCTTGGTGACGAATGGGCAGAACTGCGCGGTGACTCACTTGATGATCGCTTGAATGCCGTCCGAGGTGTTGCCCGACAACTCGAGAATTATGTTTCTCAAATTGGATTCTCTCTCTCGCTTCTCCTCGAACAGGCTCCTGAACCAACCAATCCCCGTAGCGAAAGTCGCGTTGGCGGCGAGAACGAGGGACACACGGTAGTGCATAGTCGTGCTGAGTCGCGGTCAGCCGAGGTCGGTTTACCATCAGCGCATCCGCGCGAGGGCTCGGAGAAAGTGCGCCGCAATATGGATAAAGCCCACAGGTTCTTTGGGCAGGCTCCGCCGGCCGCAATCACAAGAGAGCCTATTGAAAACCTGCCCCGTGAGCCTGAAGAACCTCCGTTTTTCTTGAAGATGGACCACCAAGATGAAGTGTTCTACGATACCAAGAACGATATACCGACCCTGAAGTGTGGTACATTGGCAGGATTGGTAGAGCACTTGACTCGCCACGACAAGCCCGACCCGTCTTTTAACAGCACCTTCCTCCTCACTTATCGTTCATTTACGACCGCCGCGGAGCTGTTCGAGTTGATTATGCAGCGATTCAACATTCAGCCCCCATTCAGCTTGAGCGCTGATGAGATGCAGATGTGGGTTGACCGGAAGCAGAAACCCATTCGGTTTCGCGTGGTCAATATTCTGAAGACCTGGTTCGAGAACTACTGGATGGAGCCGAATGATGAGTCGCACATGCAGCTCCTTGAGCGTGCACATTCCTTTACCAAGGATTCGATCGCCACTACGAAGACCCCTGGTTCGACTCAGCTCCTCGCGGTCATTGAACAGCGTCTCCGGGGCCAGGACACCACCGTCAAACGACTTGTACTTACACAAGCTACACCGGCCCCGACTCCTATCATTCCCAAGAACATGAAGAAGCTCAAGTTCTTGGACATTGATTCTACGGAATTCGCTCGCCAGCTCACAATCATCGAATCGCGCCTATATTCCAAGATTCGACCCACGGAATGTCTGAATAAGACCTGGCAGAAGAAAGTTGGACCCGATGAGCCTGAACCTGCTTCTAATGTGAAGGCTCTGATCCTGCACTCAAACCAGCTTACCAACTGGGTTGCGGAAATGATCCTCAATCAAGGCGATGTGAAGAAGCGAGTGGTTGTCATTAAGCATTTTGTGAACGTCGCAGATGTATGGTTCCATATATCCCCTCTTTTTACAAGACGTCTTTGCTGATCATCTGTACCAGAAATGTCGGGCTCTGAATAATTATTCTACACTGACTTCTATTATCTCAGCCCTCGGAACGGCGCCCATCCATCGGCTTTCCCGCACATGGGCTCAGGTCAGTGGGCGCACTTCTGCCATCCTGGAACAGATGCGTAAGCTCATGGCGAGCACGAAGAACTTTGGCGAGTACCGCGAAGCACTTCATCTCGCCAACCCACCTTGCATTCCTTTTTTCGGTATGGATCTTATACCCTAGGCCCTTGACTGAGGCACTGAGGGGTCTCCCGCAATTTCCAGCTGAAACTAATATTGTCGATGTAGGTGTGTATCTTACGGACTTGACGTTTATTGAGGATGGTATCCCATCTCTTACTCCTTCCGAGTTGATTAATTTCAACAAACGCACGAAAACCGCGGAGGTCATTCGTGACATTCAACAATACCAGAACTCGCCCTACCTCCTGAGCCCTGTCAATGAATTACAGGAGTATATTCTCAGTAATTTACAGGGGGCGGGTGACGTGCATGACATGTACGAACGAAGCTTGGAAGTGGAACCACGAGAACGGGAGGACGAGAAAATTGCGAGGTATGCTACCGGCGGTAGAGATATGAGTTCCCTGACCTTTGGAACCCTACTCATGTCATCGCGGTGATCCCCTTTCTGTCGGTTTTATCGGCTTTTCCCCTCTTTCGGGCCCAAATTTTTGTCCTCAATCTATTTTTCTTGGCGATACCCACATTTCTTTCTTGTTTTCCTCAAAAGGACCCATCCATGGAGAATCTTGGATTGATCCAAAGACTAACGGAATGTTCTTTTTGCTCCGTAGACTGCTCTCTGAATCGGGATTCCTGTAATCGCAAACTTGGTTTGCGTGACACGGGGCGACCCTGTCGGCTTTGACTGGACGAGGCGTGTCAGGACTCGAGAATCGGGGAAACCGAAATAGCTCGACGCTATGGATGGCCTATTAAATTCCGCAGCGGCATCCAATGGCCCCCGGGCGTTTATCTACCTCGAGTCGAAGCACTGCAGCCTTGCGCATAGGGCGGCTTCCAAAGAACATTCCATGGAGTCGAGCCGTCCATCGATTTTTCCAATCCTTTCCCACCGACGGAGCGAATCTATTATGTGGATCCGCAGATCGACGCCAACGACCCGGCCTCGGGATCAAATGGGCGACATCTACCACGTGCTTGCACTGTCACCTTTTGATCGTATGAGCTTGCACTGTGACTCGGCAGTCCGCAGTGCGCCTCATAATCTTGCACCCTCCCTTGCTCACCCAAAGGAGGGTCTTTATTCGTGCCATAGCTTACTTCGAACGAAGCTAGGCACTTGAAATTGCTTCGTTTACATCTCGATTACTTACCGCCTCGACCAGGTATTGTTATTCCCTGCGACTTGCCACTCACGTGGGATCATGGTGGGTGTCCCTGACTCAGTGACTCTTTGCCCAAGTGTGATTCTTATGCTCTTCTCAACGTTCATGGCCCCACCCTACCTACCCCCCACCCTATCTTCTCTTCCTGGATATATTCACTTCCCGTGTTACGCGCTGTATACTGGACTGGCTTATATTCCTTTCTTGTAACAATTTCTTGTTGCCTTACCAGCCAGTGTTTGCCCTTTTCCCCTTCCGACTGTCATGAAACCCAGTCCCCTTTATGTTTGGATAATGATTGTTACGACGCAAGATACCTACCCCTCCGTGTGTGCTGTCTTTGCTCAACGATTTATGAAACCTTTTATTTGATCATTTCTCTTCACTGTTCTGTATACATTACCTTGTATTAAGTTCGGTATATCTTAGGAGGATTGAATTGGTATTATTTCATCTACCTTATCTCTTCTGTAGACAAAGTACCCTGTGTAATGTGTAAAGGACCGCCAGCGGAAACATCATCCTGACATTATCGCTGTCAGATCACTTGGATAATGTGAGCTAAGGCTGGTGTTCTTCATATGGATATCGCCGTCCCCTATGTCTGGCGGAAACAATGAAGTGTTAGAGGAAAGCTCATGGAAACTACCTACCTTGATGGGACTGTGTTTATGGCCGGTGTTTAGCAAATCGGGTTCAAGGGTTTGGCGCCGAAATCTAGACCAGTCCAAGAGATTAGGGCATATAAGATACCCGAGTCGTCTTAGTATGATTGTTATACACTTTCCTTCCACCATGCCTACCTAGGGTTATAGAGCGTACCCTGGAAGGCGTTTTCGAAAGACCGCTTCCTGACTCGCCAGAATCATATATAGATACAGAGGAATTTATGTAGAAGAGGATCACAAGTGTTGAATCATCTCATCGTTTGTATATTGTGCTCGGTCAAGGTCTCTATTACCTGAGGACCAGTACGACTCGGCTTATGGCTAAGAACTAGAACCTGCTGTTGTCCTCTCGCCGATACCTTGGAAAAGCTGCATTTTCACTTCTGCGGCTAGTAGCCCCTTTACTTCCTCCGATACAATCCGCTGGCCGTCTTTTACTACTCGCTCGAGTTGTTGATCTTTGACCTGAGTAGGGGCGCCACCTCGGGAGGAGTTGGTTTCGATCCCTCGGGCTACTCGTCGGGTTTTCTGGCTGAGGTCTAATATCTGTTTGCTTCCGTAATCGCGGGTGGTGAATAGGGGACTTTGACTGAGGGTGGCGACCCAGTACTTGTTCCAGAGAAGAGAGAGGATCTCTGTATCGAGGGCGCTTTTGAAGAGAGAGACTTCGAGCGAGTAGTAATGGGATGCGTGGGCTCCAAAGTCTTCTGCCTTGTTGAGCGGGACGGTCTGGTACTCGTCCTCTTCCTGTTCCTCCTTAGGTGGTGTGTAGTCCTTGGGGAATGTTCTGAAAGCACCGATATCTACCTTGCCTGCGGAGATAGTGCGTTCCGGGTCGATGACTACAGCAACAAACGGCCCGCCGAGTTGTTGCATATCTTGCGTCGAGACATCAATGCCCGAAAGCCAGCATCCGTAGCCGGGGTGACTGTGATACCACCCCACTGCGTTTTCCATTCTCCCTGCATCGCGACACGCCTGGAGATATGAGACCATGTATTCGTTTGCTTCGTCTTGGGCGTTGACTCGAGTCTCTGTGCCCTCGACGGGGAGGCGGAAGGCATCTGTTACAACAAATGTCTCGGGGAGGATATAGCCTTGCATCAGGCCCATTACTTCGAGGGATCCTCCGGAGCGAGCGTGCATTACCATTTTGAGAAGTGCAACCGCGGAGATGCGGATTGACTTGAAGTAGTGGGGGTCTTTTGACCATGGGCGGGCGTTGCTGAGGCGGTTGTGGGTTTCCTCATCGTATTGATATAAAGCGTCTCGTTGAGGGTCGATTAGGCTGACGGCATTTTCTAGTTCTGAGATTAAAAGTAAGATTTCTGCTTAGATTATGTATTTTAATCTCAGTACTAACCCCAGGACCGCTGAGCAGCCTGCATAATGAACTGTGAGAGGTGGGGAAGAAATTCCCTAGAGAAAGGTGCAAGGGGTTGAATGCGTAAATTGGGTGGTTGAATCGGGGATCAGAGGGGATACAGGTTCGAGAGCAAGGTGAGAGAAGGAATAAGGAATGAAGGGGTCAGAAAGCAATAAATGTGCTGAAGATTGATTAATGGGATGATGAGGCAGGCATCTGATACTTTGTGATTGAAGCTGGAGAGTTGCGGAGAAGCACGAGGGCGGTGAATCAAAGTCCGGCAGAAGCGGGAGGGGTAATCTTGAGTCAGCGGTTGCCTGAGAGACGGCGATCGATCAACAGGGATCATGATTTGCAGGCGGAAAGCTCAGCTCGCCTTCGACTCCTCCAACAGAAACAATACTCCTCCTGTATTGCTCCCCTTTTTGCCCTTGCATCCACTCCCTCGCTGTATCACTTGCGCTGTGCATATAAGCTGAGCGGGTCCTCTCTTTCTGGAACTTGTCTTCATTGTTGATTTGTGGTCTCGCGTGGCATTCAGATTGTTGATTTCCCCCGGGCGCATTGCCGCCGCGACTTACATGACTGCCAGCTGTTCGCATTTCGGAGATTATTGATATTTTGATTTCTTTGTCTTGACAGTAGGCTGTGCTCTGCGCCAATTCGTCCAACGCTCCCCTGCCTTGGGGACTCGAGTCGCAATGGCCGTTGATACAAGCTACTTGACCACTCAGGTCAACAATATTGTCAGCCAGCTTCATGGCATCTTCGATGAAATTGGAATCCCCGACCATGAGCGCGAGTCTCGCGAAGAAGAGGTTTGTCCTATTCAAGACCTTGATCAACTTGTCGTGCTACCGCTAACTGTTGCGTACAGCTCTTCAGTGCGCTATCGGAAACACTCAATAATCACTTGAAACTGGTCGACGAGTAAGTGATGCGCGTCTTAACTTGGCGAAACAGAGAGTGTTTGCACCAGACCCTAACTGACCCTTTCCCCTAGTGAGAAGAATGATATGACAGAAGAGGCGCATAAGCTCATCAATGCGATTCAACAAATGGAGGAGTCCCTGGTCGACGAGAAAGCTAATGGCCAGTATAGCCTCAACCATGATGACCTTCGTGTCACTTATCCACTGAGCCGCTGTCTTGTTTTCCTTCGAGAGCAGCATAGCGCAGTTAGCAAGTTGCATCGTCAGCGATTCGAGCAGGTCAAGAGTATGCTGTTCTGGACGCGTTGAAGATATACCGCTTTACTGATACCCTGTAGAACTTGTTGAAGCCCTCGAGTCATATTCGTCTCACCTCGAATCCTCATTCATTAGTATCGATCTTCCTCCCACGGCACCTGGGTCGTCGATCTCACCCAGCTTCGATCTCTCGCCGACGTACGTTACTGCACTCGATAACGAGTTCTCTAGAGTATACGAAGAATATCACCGACGCCTTGAACTTGTTACGACAACATGTGAGGAGATCATTAAGCTCTGGGCTGAGCTTGGAACGCCCCAGGCGCAGACCGATTCTACCATTGTGCAGCACTATCGCGAGTCACCCGAGCAATTAGGTCTTCACGAGTCGGACCTGACAAACTTGCTCGCAAGGAGGGAAAAACTACTGGATGAAAAGCAAGGACGGGAGCGCAAGTTGAAAGACCTTAGGACTGCCGTGGAGGGACTTTGGGAACGTTTCGGTGTTGAGGAGTGTGACAGGAAGGCTTTCCTTGCTGCAAACCGTGGCTGTGGACTCCGTACAATCAACGAATTTGAAGAAGAACTCTCTCGCCTCAACGAGCTGAAGCGGCAGAATTTGCATCTTTTCGTGGAGGATGCACGCTGCCGCCTCCAAGAGCTATGGGATAGCCTATATTTCTCGGAAGAAGATATGCTGGATTTCACACCGGCGTTCTCTGATGTTTACAGCGATGCTCTCTTGGAGGCCCACGAGGGGGAAATCGCACGCCTAGAGACACTAAAAGAACAGCGTGCACCGACCTTGCAACTTATTGACAGACATCGGAGTCTTCTTACAGAGCGCGAGGCTTTGACGGCCTCAAGCCAGGATGCGTCCCGCCTGATGGCACGCGGGATCAAGGGAGAAAGACGTGATCCTGGGAAATTATTGAGGGAGGAGAAGATGAGAAAGAGAATCGCCAAGGAGCTGCCAAAGGTTGAGTCTGATCTTAAGAAAGAACTGGAGAATTTCGAAGACGAGTACGGACGGCCGTTCCTGGTTCATGGCGAGAGATACCTCGATGAGCTCACTAAGCTCACCGCAAGGCTTCCGCCGCGGTCTAAAACACCGTCTGCTGCGCCGTCAAGTACCGTGAAACGCAACGCGCCACCATCTCGCCCTGGTAGTGTCATGAGGGGTCCTCCCCCGCCTCGGTCTAATACAAAAACACCCATTGGAGGTCAACCAACCAAGTACAACACTATTGGACCATCCAGATCGGGGGCCAGGTCACCCACAAAGATCCCGGGGCGAGTTCCGCTTGGAAATATGCCCCATGGAAATAACTCTCTCGACCGTCGTGGCCCCGGTACATACTCTTCAAGTACTGTTGGCAAATCTTCATCACGCGCCCCACCTCCAAGGATGAGAGCACTCACGACTACTGACAACCAAGACGAGCGAGGAAACTACTTGTTTGAGCCTCCCCGTTGCGCTAGCGCCATGTCCAATTCCTTCGTCCGGCCAGTCAGTCCCGAGGATGTTTATGATGATCGACAGCGCTCTTTTATGAGTTCTTCCATATTCTCTCAACGATCGACTGGATTTTCTCAATCGTCTCAATCTTCCGCTTCGTCCGGGTCCCTCAAATCGTCCCTGCAAGGACAATACCCGCGACCAAACCCGTACCTGCAGCACATGCCCCCACCTCCGGCGCCTAGACAAGTGTCCAACACCTCCACCGTCGATACGGTGACTACGGGATCGGAAAACTGGGAAACCTTTGATGATGGGTCGGAATCAGAAGGGGACGCAAGTGAAGCCTACTATGCCAAACTCCGTGCTGCGCATGGGAAACGCTTGGCCCCCGAGGACCACCAGCAGCCAATATCTCTGGCAGGCAAAAAGGCGAAGGGCATCCGAAGTGTTAGCCCTGAGGAGCCAATTGGAAGACACATAGTGCGAGTGGCCGGGAGTGATAATGGCTGGACCGATGATATGGAGGCTTACTAAAAGTTTTGCATCGCTCTCGTCTTCCCTTATTGCGTCTCGTTCTGCTATGCTTCATACTTGGCCACCCATTTCTCTAAGGACACGATTATGAGACCATCTGACTTTGAAGACTCTACGACCTGACCACAGGGATGCTAGGGCTCGATCTTTACCCAAATCTGCACGGTTAATGGCCACCCGCAACTTCTATGATAGCGCAGGTCCAACCTGGCAGCTTAATCTTCTATGTTCAAATCCCGGATTCCCAGTTGATCTTTGTCTGGGCCTCTATCCTTGCGCCCTCACCCTGCTTCTGGAGACCCGTCCGAACCTTTCCGGACACAGAGCCCAGGCTACGCTTTCCTTCAAGCCTTGTTGTCTTCTTGTACTATGCCGTTGGACTTTATGCTTGAATAATGTTCTGTACCTTTCTATGATTTAATATTGTTTTGTATATCTTTGAGACCCCTTTCTTATGGTTTCTGGCGAGGATTTGTTGATTCCCTGTTGCTTTGCGCAAGTCGCAAGCCATTTTTTTGTTTTGTCTGTTTGATATCAGCAAGCGTCTATTGGTTCGAGTTCGTTTAGCAATTGATTTGAGTTCTGTATATGTTGCAGTCTCCTAGTCGGATCCATGGATCACGAGTTTCTCTTAGAGCATGCTATACATGTGATTACGCTTCGTAGACTTGGGCCTATCCACCCATAAACCAAACAACTGAACTATTATACCAGGCCTTTTCCTTCTGTCCCAGTTTTCATTTATGATTTGTACCTTGAATGGCTCAAGTATCCGTATTTGAGGTCTCCAATAATATAAGAGGGGTGAATAATTAGTAGTACATTGCTTGAGTGAGAGGGGGGTAACTAAATCTAAACATCCGACCTAGCTTTCCTTTAGGTCTTCCTTTTCAACCGATCTATCCAATGATTGTGCCAAACACATTTGATAATATATACCCCTCTGCTGCTGCAACTCTGTATGATTTCCAACCTCTATGACCTTTCCATTCGCAAACACATAAATCACGTCTGCGTCGCGGATAGTCGACAGCCGGTGCGCCACGGCGATGGTTGTACGACCGTCCATCTTCCCAACTTTATCTAGTGCTGCTTGAACTAGGCGCTCCGACTGTGTGTCTAAAGCCGAGGTAGCTTCATCAAGCAGTAGGAGCTTTGGCCGCCGAATGAGAGCACGCGCAAGGGCGATTCGTTGTCGTTGGCCGCCTGAGAAGGACGTTCCTTGTTTCCCGCTGGGCGTGTTGAAACCCTGGGGAAGGGAGACAATGAAGTCGTATGCGTTGGCTTGCTTAGCGGCTTCGTGGATCTCGTCTTCCGTGGGATTGCTGAGTGCACCGAGTGCGATATTTTCTGTCACTGTTCCTTGGAACAGAACTGGTTCTTGTTGAACGAGAGAAATCTGGGCTCGGTAGTGGTTTGGTGAGAAATTCTGGATGTTTTCGTCGTCTAGGCGGATTTCGCCTGAGGTAGGATCGTAATAACGTTCGAGCAGGGAGATAAGAGTAGATTTCCCGCAACCGCTGTGTCCTACGAATGCTGCAAACTGACCAGAGGGGATCTGTTAAGAGTTAGAATGGCTGACAGCATATTCCTGAAGATGGCCTTGTCAATCTTACCTGTATTGATACTCCTTGAATCACGAGCGACGAGCGACCTGGGTAGGTGAACCCGACATTGTCTAGGGCAATAGCCTCGTTCCCGTTAGGACAGTTATCCTTATTCTCATCGGTTACGCGAATCCGCGGTGTTTTGTCCCTCAGGCTTAGAAGAAACGTCCCTGCGCTTTTTGCTCGCGTAATGCTACCAGCACCGGCTAGGAACTGAGCTGCCCCCTGTCCTGCAAGAAGAACACTCATGAAAATAACAAAAAACTGTTCGGTGGTATACTCTAAGGATGCCATGAGGCGCGAGCCGTACCAGAATCCAAGAGCCATGACAAGAAAGTCCACCGACTGTGTCAGCGCATGAACCGTCATCGCAATTACCATGATTTTCATAGAGCGGCGAAGTATACCACGAAGATTTTGGGCGTACTCAACTAGTAGGTCGGATTCGAGAGTCAGCGAGGAAACGGTCCGTAAGGCGCCGACAGCTTCTACGGCTAGACTGGCACTATCCGAGAATCGGGCTTCGTTATTGTCATTCATCTTGGCCTCAAGACGCAGCTGAATGAAAGCTGCTCCCATAAGGACAGGGAGTCCAGCAAATATCATAACGAGGGCTAGTTTCCACCCGTAGCTAAGGGCAAGGGCACAGCTAGCGACTAGACTAATAACCAGGATGAGTAGGATGAATATATTGATAGAAATGAGCTCCTGGAGATTGTTTGGCACTGTCAACAAGTTTGATGCCAGTGCGCCTGACGTGTTCTCGCGCTGGTCGAAGAATTCGATATCCATTTTAATGATGTGCTGGAAGAGTTCCGATCGGTAATTGTGGGTGACAGTTTGTGAAACTACCGTGCAGAAGCCTCCCACAATAGCGTACGCCACCAGATTGCCTAGAGCAATGACAAAAAACATGAGAGCGTAGAAGTTGGCTGAGCTTGAATCGGGCTCGCGGTTGGGGGTAAAGACCATAATCAATTTCGAGAACAAGATAGCTTGACCAGGGTGTGTTCCAGCCGCAATAACACAGCCGAAAGCAATGATGATGAGGTGACGATAAGTGGTCTTCTGCTCCCGCAATACCAAGAACAGAATTTCCCAGATGGAGCGTTTCTTGGTCATCTTGATCTTATCTATATCACTAGGCAACTGCTTCTCATCTGCAACGGGTGTGCTAGAACTAAATTGAGGCATCTCATCAGAGATGTCGATGCCTTTTTGTTCTGGTGAGGGCTCGTGTTGGGGCTGTGCTAGACTGCTGTGAAGATCCTGAGCCTTGACGAGTGCTGCATAGTTACCTTGGAGGGCAATCAGTTCTTCGTGTTTTCCTTGTTCCATGATTCGTCCGTTAGACATGACAGCGATATTATCGGCATTTTTCACAGTCGAAAGACGATGGGCGATCATGACAGTTGTCCGGCTATTCGATACATGGTTCAAGGCTTCCTGAACCACTTGCTCGGCTTGAGGATCTAAGGCACTCGTAGCTTCATCGAGAAGCAGGATTTTGGGGTCGGATACAATGCTGCGTGCGATTGCAATACGCTGCTTCTGTCCACCACTCAACGTGCCACCTCGTTCACCCAAATGAGTTGAATAGCCCTAAGAGGCGATTAGTTGAATCTCTACATGTAAGTGTAAGGTTGCCACGGTTTTACCTCAGGGAGAGCTTGAATAAAATCGTGAGCGTAGCTGGATTTGCAAGCCTCTTGTACGAGTCGTGACTGCTCCTCGTACGACAAGTCTTTTTGAGAGTCGAGGAATCCCTTCGCAACGTTTTGGAAAACGGTGCCTTGAAACAGAACAGGCTCCTGGTGGTAAAGGGTTAGAAGGCAGCTGTGAGATGATATTATCTTCGTACCTGTTGCACTAATGAGATCTGGCTACGAAGCCATTTGGTATTCAGCTCGGTTATGTCTGCACCATCGACTGTTATACTGCCCCCGGTGGGTTCGTACCAACGCTCTAACAGGCCGACCATCGTGCTTTTACCGGATCCACTGGCACCGACTAATGCTGTTGTCTTTCCAGGAGGGATGGAGAGGCTGAGACCTTGTAGTACCTGAGCCTCTGGCCGTGAAGGATAGGCAAATGAGACATTTACCACCTCAATGGCCCCAGAGCACTTGTCAGGTTTCAGACCTGCGTCGGATAGAGGATCTAACTGCGATGGTTTGTCCATGATTCGGAAAAATTCTGTAGCGGCAGCTATTGCGCTAGCAACCGCGGGTATCTGTGGGAAAAATAAATTGATAGATGTCGATGCGATAACCGTACAGAACACGACTCTAGTTAGGATCTATCAGTTCAACAACGATATTCAGAAGCCCTGGAAAGCCCGAGGGAAGATGACTTCTTACGTGAAAACATCGCCGACTGCATCTATTTCTCCGCTTAGAAACATGCGATAGCCTTGCCAGAAGGCCAAAGCGTTTCCTGCAAATATGGAAAAGTAAATCGTTCCAGACATTATCCCGTAGGGTATAGTCTTCTTTTTTCCATATTCGTGCGCCTCAGATAGATATTCATCGTACTTTTGAATCATTCCCTCCTGGGCCGAGAATGCATGAACAGTTTTGATAGACGCTAGGGCCTCCTGGGCTAGAGCAGCTCCATTCGAATAGGCTCGCGCAATGTTCGCTTCAATAGGAGCATCGATGGCGATACAGGTTCCTATTGCAATGAACATGGCTGGGACCACACTGATCGTGATCAGTGCCAATTTCCACTGCACTGCGATTGCCACAACGAAAGACGAGAAAAACATGGCTAGCCCCTGGACAATTAGCACCAGCTTCTCTGCAATTCCCTGGTTGATACGGGTGGCATTTGTGCTGATTTGCACGGCAGGAGAGCTATCTTTGGCGGTGTCGTAATACCAGATCTCCGTTCGAAGAAGGTGTTCGAAATAAGCCTGTCTGAGGGCTCTGGTGGTGCGAATACCGGACACCGTGATCGCGAAAGTTGCAGTCAAGGTGACTACGAATCTTCCAACAAACAGGTATATAAACCATAGGACAAACTCGTTTATGATGTCCTGGAAGTCACTGGGGTCCGTCGACCCACCGGCAAAAGCGGCGAATTTGCTTGCGAACTGGCCAAAGACGATGGTCATCAATGGCAGGGCAGCACCACTGGCGATGGCGCAGATAAACGACAGGATATTCAGGAACAAGCTCAGTCGATCGGCATAGTGGAAGATTCTCTGTTGTTCGTTAGGCACACTCACAAACAGTCTAGAGGATGAGTGCGTACCACGAAATCGTTGAAACTGGCCTTCTTCTCCGGCGGTTGGGGGTTGACAGGATCATCTTTATTGGTCTTTTCGGTATGCTCCATGGCAGGATAGTGAGAGCTCCTTCGCAGGCACGGTTGTCAACCAGCGAATGCGGCTCCATGCTCAGGGGTTGTTCCGCCATATATGCGGCTAGGAGCCTGGAGGGGTGTGCAGTACGGCTGAAGGCCAAGACTTAACCAGATGTGGTTTGATTGAGCGCCGCACCGCTGATTCCGACTTTGGAGGAGGAAAAGTGGAATTCGCATCTCCGTTATCCAATTAGGAAAGGGCGGGGGCTGTCTCGGGCGCGCCAATCCCGTGACCCGTGAACCCGTGGTCCCGCGGATGCGAGCTGCCATCACAGCTTCCACTGAAGAAGACAGATGTGGAGACAAACGGACATGTCTGGCTTGCAGAATGAGGAGACTATCCAGGACAGACGCTAGCGGCTGTCCTCTATTCCCAAAGCGGTAAGTCACCCTATAATTCAGGCTTGAACAGGCATCCAACCTGGCTAACGAGTCGTTTCTAGTGTGAAGGGCGTAAGATTCGCAAGATTAGATTTCAGACTCTGGACCTTGTTGGTTTATTTAGCTCTCATGAGGATGGCTAGGTCCGCTGTGATCGTTCCAATCCCTGCGCAAATTGTCGAACTGCCGGTATTGTATGTCAGCAGGCTGCAACCGCCAAGGTTGAGAGCCGTGTGAAGCTGGACAAGGTAACAAGACTGTATGCTTGAGTCGAGGATGTTCTTAATCATAGAGAACTTACAATCTCAGGGAGAGCCTAATTGAACGCATGGATTCCCGTCTCGGTCGAATTGAGGACCATTTGAAGGACCGGCGTCATCAGCCAACGCCAGAAAAGCTCGCCGTTGACTCTCGCTCTGCACAGCTGTATGAAGGGGCATCTTCCTTTACAAATCAGTCTGCTCATGCTACTGAAGTTGCCCAGTTGACAGCGTTCTCCCAGGGAACCGGGGACGGGGAGAATCTAACCGTGTCTTTCGATGATCTGAAGTCGCTGCTTCAGCCCTCCACTACTTTGGAAGACTTTCAGTTCTCACAAGAGTAATGCTCTGCGGTTAATGCCTGCAATGACTTTGGTGCCTTCGGCAATTGTTGCGGATATTGTGCGGTCTTTCAAGGGTACGTCGTGATTTACTGGTCGCGGACACAAGAGCTTGCTTTAGGGCTAACATCCGCAGTCCGCATACCTTACTTCCTCATATCTCATCTAGTGAATGATCTGTCACTGGTGGAGGACCTGTTTCGGAAGGTCTATTTCCCGACAGAGCCATTATCTGTCGGTCATGTCACTGCTGCAATGCATGGGATCTTGCTCTGTCTGCTCAAGGAATTCATGGGCCTGAAGTACACCCTGGCGGAAAAATATGATCTCTCACCCCATCTAGCAACCTGTGAGCGAAACTTAAATGCCGGCCTCGAGACATATGAGATCCTCGTTGTTCCTAACTTTGAGAATATTCTGTCCCTGGTATTGGCAGTAAGTCGTCTCGATCGGAAACCAAAACGGCACTTAAAATAAGATCATTGGCTTAATTTGTGATTCCTCTAGGTTATCAGGGCGCAGGATGAAGCCAACGTTTTGTTATCCTCCACCCTTATTTCAGTGGCAGCTAGACACTGTCTTATGCTTGGTTATCATCGTGCTCTCACGTACCAAAATCAAGGAGCTGACACGGCGTCGAATATTTGCAGACTATTTTGGACTGTGTACCTGCTCGATAAGAACATGTCGCTTCTCCTCGGACGGGCTTCCTGCATACAGGACTACGATATTGACGTTCCCTACCCAAAATGCATTGGTGATCTGGCCACGAGGGCTTGGGATGAAGGTTTCATTTTTTATCTTTCGTTGGGCCGAGTCCAGGGCCAGATATATGATCGCGTCTACTCGGCGGCTGCTCTAAAGTCAGCTCCTGAGGACCGCAGCCAAAGTATTAACGAGCTAGCGCAGGAGCTACACCAGTGGCATCACAGAATGCACCATGTATGATACAGCCTACTCCACTTCACATTCCCGTCACTAACAGCCCCCGAAGACAGATTGGAGCCACCTAAATGAGCCCAGCCTCCAGCAGTTGTCTCAACCGACGTGGGATATCATGTACTACTCTCTCCTCACATCGCTATTGCGAGGATCGTCAACATCAACGAATACCCCAGAGATAACTTCACAATGCTTTGGAGCCGCACGCTCTGCATTACAAAGCCACCTCCGCTCCTTCCCGATGTACCTTGAATCGAAAGTTTTATCGGCGCGCGACTACGCAAACTGGTAAGTCCCATCACTTTGGCCCACGCATGTACATTAACTAACTTGGGTTCAAAGGGCGATGCTCTACTCCTCGTTCACTCCCTTCATCGTCATTTTCCTCCACGCTATCGCAGCCAGCAGCCTCAAAGATACCCAACTCCTCGAAGACATCGTCCACACACTCCACCCAATAAAAATCACATCCAAAGCCAGTGGCCGCCTCTACCAAGTCTGCACTATATTTGCACGTGTTGCGCGCGTACTTGTCGAAAGTGGAAACTCGTTTTTAGGAACGTACAATGCACAAGACGACTCGTTGCTCTTGCTCTTGCTCAATGATACGTGTCAGACTTCCGTATTTGATCCTGGGTCTCTGCAGGATTATTTCTCGGCAGAGGTGGATATGCTGGATCAGTTTACTTACTCTGAGGCGGAGGATATGTCTGCGGTATTGGGGAGTTGGGCGAGTGGGCAGCCACCAACGGTGGATTTCTTGGGGATGGGGATGGGATAATAATACTCGTCGTATCTACTCGGCCTGTACATGGAAGCCTCAGCCTGAGCTCCGGTGGGATTTTTTTTTTTTTCGAAATGGCCCATATTTGGGATTTTCCATAGTTGATGTATGGTAGGTATTGCGTTTTCAAAATCTGATAACATGCCTGGACGGATATTTACTCCGCGGTGTAAACTTTCCGAGTGAGTAGTAGTAGTAGTAGTAGTATTTAACGCCCAGGAGCCAGCGGGCAGGGCCCGTTGGCTCAGACCTCCCTAGGGGTATAGGGGCGTGCCAAGCTAGCTAGAATGTCTAAATACATGTCCATATCT
>JAPDEH010000099.1:0-96868 GCA_027569075.1 Aspergillus asperescens | reverse complement strand
CAAAAGGTCAGCTGACTTATTTTATATCTTTAGCCTTAGTACAAAGTAGGCGGTGTATTAAGCGGTATACGCTTTGCTGACGCGTAAAATTTGTTATTGCGATTTTGTCCCGATAGGCCTCCGTACACTAGGTTCCGGGGTAGCACCCACCAAAAAAAGCGCAACTTCGTATTGTTGGAGTCAACACCAACCGTACGCGGGTACGACACGGAATTACTGCATAACATCTCGTTCTCTTCGTGGGGTTGAGCACTTGGCTGCGCATCGATTCTGCCATTTGGCGCTTGACGGGTCATGTTATGAATATCCACAGCCATCGACGGTGTGGGGGGGAGGACTCGATGTCGGCATCAAGCGTCGGATGAAACCAATCTCTCGGGTGCAATTGATTCTCTAGAGCGAGATGATGATTTTCCAGATGATGTACATAGGCTCTAAAAAACAATCATGAGCCATGGGGCTTGGGTGCGTCATGGTAGATGAGGTCGAGGTCTACCGGCTGGACCTGCTGGGTTGCTTGGGTTGATCCTGGAACATGCAATTCAAGCCAAAGGCACTGCATGGGAAAAACACCGGGCGCTTCCCATCACATCTCACCTTCTTCCTTCGGCAGGTATTACAAGCCTACCATGGTTAATACTCGTCGTGCTGGATGCCTGGAACACGGAGTAGCAGACCTTCGCTCGCCGTATGTTGGCAGACATGGGGCTGGCCTGGCGGTCCATCTAATTGCATTTGGCACCGAGCTATACTCCGTACTAGTGTACACTATCCCTGGCGAAATAAAATGACAGTAGATCAACGGTGAACGTGCAGGCGGCCAGCAGAAAGCGGCGCCACGCGGAGCTAGCCACAGCCACATATGACCAGGTAGTATATTCTATGCTATGTTGAACCAGTTATTTATGCTCAGATGCTGATTGTCTGCAAATTTATGATGATAGTGAATAATGAAAGTATGACAGGAATCAGCCACGGACTTTTGGACTCTTCGGTTCCACGGAGGACTATATCATACATATCATTAAGAGAGCGGGGTAATTCTTTACAATGACGAATAATGGGTAAGTCTATTGTAAGTATCTTTGAGACTGACCAGCAGCATGCTTGGAAACAGAGTGGGAACCAGGTGCTGGATGCTGGACATGGACTGAATCATGATGTTGTATTTGTCCTAGAGTTCTGTAGTAAACCTCAAATAAACAATCCTCGGCGCTAAATAGTTTGCAGAAGCAGGTTGTAATCCCCACGACGGCGCCTACAGCCATCGGATATCTCTATGGTGGTGGCAATTCGGTACAGGAGGCGATGTCCAGTGCGGAGTTGCTGCTTCATCACCCAGCTTTGCGACGGGTTTCAATAATGTTTGCTTGCCCCATGTGCCTTCATCAAATGCCGTCATAAACGCTGAATCTTCACGGACATAACCTGGGAAACCCCTCTTCCATCCATCAATAACTTGGATCATAATCTCAGACACAAACTGATCCGAAGTACTCGGTACGAATCCAAACTTCTCAGCAGTTTGCGCGACAATCTCAGGAGGATACAGTCCGATCTCTTTCTCCAGCGCAATAGTATCAGCAGCGACCAGTGAGCCTACAACATGGTAGGAACATCCCTTCACCGCGCGGTCACGGACGGCCATCATAGCCGCAAGTGCGCCAACCACCCCAGTGGTCATGTCTGAGACTGGGAGTGGCGGGAGAACGCTGTGGCCTGGTTCGTGTCCTAAAGATCTGCCGATAACGTAGGAACTACCACTTGCTGCATCTCCGATTTGTTGCCAGCCGGGCCGCTCGGCGAACAGGCCGTCGGGGCCATAGCAGTTTTCATCAACGTAGATGATGCCTTTGTTTCGCTTGGCTGCAAGTTCGAGCATGTTCTTCAGGCCGAGACCTTTTCTTTCAAGGGATCGGTAGCGGAAACCTTGAATGAAGATATCCACATCGGAAAGAAGTGCATGAAGACGGGTTACGTCCTCTGGGTTGTTGAGGTCGAGATCGATGGTGCGCTTCCCAGCGTTGAGAGTCAACTGCAAAGCCTGTAACAAATGGTCAGCTTTAGAATCCGGTCCCCCGCAGGTTAAGAAGAAAATCCTCCAGAGCCTTACATTCAGATCAGCCAGTTTGCTGCAATTGACTCTAATCACGTCGGCACCATAAGAGGCCAGCGTCACGCCAATGGTCGGGCCTGCAATGATACGGACCATCTCTAGAACCTTGATTCCTGCCAAGGGCCTTCGATCTGAGGTAGCCGCAGGTAAGGAGACCTGTGGAGTAGGGGCAGCACGTGTCTGGCAGGCATAGTTTAACAGCGGATGCTTTTGCAGTTGCTTTCCCATGACAGTCTTTCTCCACCCCTCAGGAGAATAGCAAATACTTCCGCAGAGACCGTGGCGCACATTATGCATTTCAAGTTCATCAGGACTCCATTCAATGACATGTTTCTGAATATGATCGTAGTACTCTCCCATGGTATCGAACTTGACGTCGGTAGGGATCCCCATCGACTCAAGGGTTAGATTAGCATTGAGAGAGCCATACAGCTGGTACCAGACCTTCGGATCCTTCGTTTTATAAATTGCGGTCGCTCTACCGGCAAGGCCCTTTCCGAATCCTTGTTCGAAATCCCGGTCGAAGATAGATGCCAGCTTATTCGACCTTGCCAGAGTTGACACATCCGATCCATTGATATAGGTAGTGAAAGTCGAGGCGAGCCAAATCCCCGCATGGTCAGTATCGATCGCAACTTTACTGTCCCGAACGGGCTTGCCATCTCGAATCTCAAGCAGTTCATTGGCGACTAGGCCACACATCCCATGGAGGGCAGCAGCAACAACGGGGGCTTTGATCGGACCGGGGATCATGGGAGTTGAGCCTCCGCTGAAGCCGACCGTATCCCATGCGCCTGGGTCCTTCGTGAAACCGGGTGTGTTCTGGGCGAGGAACTCAAAAACCCGACGGGCATCGACTGGAGCTGGGAGAACTTGCTTGTCAATGAAAGTCCCAGGCCCGTAAATTTCGGTGCCGGGAATAGTCTCGTGCAGGGCCATGGTGGTTAGGGCAGAACAGTATGGACAGTTGAGAGTCGTGAAATTTTTGGAAAATCAGCTTGGCGGGATACAATAGCCAGAAAAAGGGCATTATAGCAATTGTTTCTCACCTCGGCCGAGCTGCGGCTGATCTTTTTATCCTTGCTCGTTGTAGAGTTCCTCCGAGGCTCTAGGGGAGTGCCGTGGGCCGTGGGAGTTAACCCTACCCGCCAACTTGAGACAACATTCTCCATGCGGGTTTTCATTGCCGCCCGATCACCACAAACAGTGGGGGCCGTAGCCCTGGCTTTTAAAAATATATCACTGAAGCAGTTCTCCGGTATGTTTCGCGCAGTTGGTGGCGTGAGCTCTGAATTAATTAAGCCGCAGGCGAAATTTCACTCTTCCCTTGATACCCGCTGCCATCCCGAGGACCTTCCTGGCATACTATCTTGCCCTCGTAAAGCAATCCACCATTAAGGAAACGATCAATTTTGTGGATAGTCCTGCTACGATCAGATCATATGATACCGGTCATCCCTCAAAGTTCGACCCCCTTGCACCCCGTAACAGCTACGATCCTCAACTCGAACGAGGGTTCGACGGACCCAGCAAGAACATCCGACTTGGTGGCGTGGCCCTTGCTCGGTCGGGCGACAGGGGCTCGAATCTAAACTTCGACATCTTCCTTCCCAACCCAGCTCGCTGGGAATGGCTTCGGTCGTACATGACCCTTGACCGTATGCGCTTGCTACTAAGAACACACTAGCATGACAGTCTCTCCAATTAGCGCGTGGAGTTTTCGCATATCCAAGCCGTTCGTTTTGTAATCTATAGTATTCTAGGTCGTGGTGTGAGCAGCTCGAGTCGGCTAGATGGGTTCGGCAAGGGATTTGCGGACTATATATTCGCGACAAAGTGGTTGAGATTCAGTCTAGCCCTTTACCAGCCTCCCATTGAGTTACAGATCTCTAAATACACCTTGTTCATAAGCACTTGATGTCATGGGGATTTTAGACTGGACTGCCCTAAGTTTCATCTAATTTTATGTTCTCCAGAAGCGAACATCGCATGGAATCTCAACCTTGTGCACATCCCCATTGACGTCCTACATACCCATCCTATACAGCCCTCTTCTTCTTTACAAATTCCACATACGACCACAGGGTGTGGAGAACAGGGCTTCCCGTCCGCTCAGCCGTACTTAAGCCACACGCCGGCTGGTTAGTAGTATGGTGGGTGACCACATGCGAATCCCAGCTGTTGTATGTTTTTTGCTCACCCAATTTTTTTATAGCTTTCTGTAGTGGACCTTTATCTACAGCCTAAAGGCCCCCAGGGCCTCTATTATTTACCTAACTATCCTGAATATTAAGCCTGGCTGACGTGGTCTCCCCCCCTCCTATAAATTAGTGTGAGCCGCAGTATATAATACCGCAGCGAGAGGTCGGGAAACGTAAGATACTGCGGTGTGAAGGCATGTGGTTTTGTAGTAGAACTAATCGCTGGCTTCCTAAACGATGAAGCCAGCGGTGTGGATAGGATGTCAGTGTATTATGTGACTTCCTGCAACTTAGGTCCAGGCAGATATTCACCTACCTGAATATTCTTCTCTCCCTTTCTCTCTCTCCCACTGTGAGCTTGGGTATACCACCAGGGTAGAATGCATCATAGGTATGATCCAATATTAACCTATTGACGGTATTTGATATGGCATGGGATGGTTGTGATTAGTATCCAACAAGAAAGGGCACCAACCCTAGTCCCTACAACCTCCCTTGGGGTATAGGGACCTGCTAAGCTAAGGTATCATATACATGGTATGCGTGCGGCCTTAGTGAGGAATGCTAAGACAAAAACAAAAATGTCTTGAACAGACTCTGTTGTGTATTAATATAAAGCATCAAATATGGGGAATATAAGTACTCCATCGCACAGAATAATAAATAGCAGCCGGCTGCGCCCGGAGCCCCATAAACACTTCCACCATCAAGAACATCCTTGAAAGGAAATAGAACAGTGTAATGGCCCAATATACGAGATTCTTCCTCCGCGACGTATCACGCACTCGTCGTAGCGCGTATGCGCATGGCACCCACGCTGAAGTCACCACAAGCATGCCGAGCGCTGTTACCTTCCATATTATACTCTCTGCTTTGGTGGGAAAATGGAAATTCCACGCAGCGAGATGAAGACCATTAAAGATGAGACCGATAGCCCAGACAAGGAAATGATGGAGGCCCTCCCACTCATCAGCATGGCATTCATTGACGGCGGGGCGGTACCAGTCGGATGTGCGAATATGGGCTGTGAAGTTGTCCTTCACGAGCTCGTACAGTTCCTCGGGGACTCGGTATCCTACATTGACGGTTTTCATACGAGCCATCTCCATCGGCTTCTGCCACCAAAACCAGTCCCAGCCATGAATGAGGTCTGGCGGCGGGGGTCGATACCAATGAGTGTGGCCTCCGGAGAAGCACGTATTGCTTGCCAGATTGCATAGCTGTTCAACGCTCATTTGTGGAACTGTTATTGTGGTGAATGTTTCAATATCCATCGGCTTCTGCCACCAGAAAAAGTATGTCACCCAGGTGCAGCCAATAAAGGCCACCGTTGCGAGCTCGAGGGTGGTGATGGGTAAATTCTGGTTGATACGTGCTAGGATTGCGATAAGGAACCATGTTGACTGGCCGCAGGCAATCGCTTTAGCAAAAGCGTCTGTCTTGCTGCGATCACGAAGATCCTTCACAGGCATCTTGGGCAGAGCGATGAACTTTTGTTGCACCAGCCATGCCAAGTCATCGGCGCGGAAATTGTAGTATAAGCCTTCCGACTCATCTAAGACCCTATATCCTCCCATCTCTGCGTAGTATCCATGGGATATCGTCCACCAGGGATAGAAATGTTGCATATCCCGGACGGACTTTTTAGCCGCACGCCACTGTGCGTAGGCGTTAACAAGCATGCCATCGGGGACAATAGCGCAAATGATAAACCACTTGCATTTGTGGACGCAGTGACGGTACCATTGCTGGTCTGGAGGGCGGATATTGAGGTGTAGAACGGTCCAAGTGTTGAGAAGTAGAACTGATAGACAGGCCCAGAGAATACTGAACGTTCCTCGGCCATTGGGTTCTTGGACGAGGCCAGCCACGATTTCTTGGGAGGCGATGGTAGTAATGTTGTCGTATGTGACCATAATGGAGTACACTCGGTGAGTATAATGATAGGGAGTTAATCAAGGCATCGAAATGGTCAAATCGGCTTTCTCGTGCAATATATATGCATGGAAGAAATACTTTGAGGAGGAAAAAAAGGAAATCGACACATTGCAGCTGCCTCCCATTGATCTGAAATCCCGCCTGCGAGCCTCAGATCCAGCGGCGATATAACTAAGGACTGACTTAGCAGACCTTGACCAAACAACCTATTATTAGTAGTTTTGTATCAGGCATCAAGCCACGTTCTGGCAACACGAGGCTATGAGCACAGTCGCGACCAATCTGTGTGTATATGTTTACTTTTGTGCGGGGTAGCAGCCCAGGACAATCCCCCAGCAAGTCTAGTTGCAGGGGTTTGGATACCCTGCAGTATGAGACTGGAATCCCACCCGGCTGAGACACTATTTTGGTTCCCAAATCGGTGCCCTGCAGCATATAGCAAGCGCCGGGCCACGTCACAAGAACTACTGCACTCCCACCTGTCACCCCAAACTGCTCTCCTCCAATCAACTACCAGGGTTATGTATTGAGAGCCTTAATCCACCCTCGTGCATGCTTACATGTCAATAGCGCACGGCAAGCTAGTCTCGGCGCCTTCGCTACTAAAATATGCCTAAAAATATCCCCCCAGGAGGCTGATACACAGCCACTCCACCGCACCGTCGGGCGGTAACAGTCACTTATATAACTCAAGTCTTGCTGAAAGTACCCAAGTCTTAACAATATTCGTCAAGGTACCTTGAAGAGCTATGATCAGAGATACATTCGGCGCGCTCGTGTTTACGCACATATTTGTGCTATGGTTCCGCTGCATCACACCTCTCAGCGCTCTCTACTGTGTGGCATGGATATTAGACTATCCACCCAGGCATTGGGGCTCAACGGTACTCGGGATATATGCTCTCACCGAGACTTCCTTTTATTTTCTTGTCTTTCTTCCTCGGAGTCGCCGTCTGCAGCAGGATGTGGTCCACCCTGACACTAATCGAAAGACTCGACAAGAGTTAGTCCGGAGAAGTATTGAGACTATCCCGGACCCAGAGCAATTTATCTCGTTATGGAACCAAGGCACACATCCAAGCCAAATGCACCGTGAAAACTTCAAAGAGTGGCTGTGCTGGGCCTACTTCAACAAAGGCACATGGGACGACAACGAAGAGGAAGAACTCAACGAGTATGTCCAGGAGTTTGAGGGTCTTCTTGGATATAAACTGCTAGAAGGCAGGGGCTCTTCGAAGCCGCTACGGGTCTCTTTAGATCCCGTTAACATCTCGCACCGGCCTCTTCTTTATTACATTGTGAGTTTGATTTCAAGATAGATCCATGCATTGGAACAGCTTGTGTTCTGTCACTAACACTATCTAGCTCGGCGTTGGTGGGGCCGATCTCGTATCCTACATTTTTATGAGATACCATGGCTATCAACATTACGCACTGTCACGGTGGTGCCTAAGTATTCCCATGAGGCCTCAGACCGTGTTCAGCCAACATCGGTCCACAGCCAAACATCTTTCCTATTGGTACCGGCCGCATACCTCCCCAGAAAGTCTTCCGATTGTGTATTTCCACGGGATTGGCATTCTCTACACCTATATGCGGTTCTTCGGGGAGCTATCGCGAACCCTTGATGCAGATAGCTTCACTCGGGCCAGTGGCTCCACCGGCATCATAGTCTTCGATATTCTACCCATCAGCTTCCGGATGACACACCCAGCTCTTCTCAAGGACGAACTCTGCGCGGAGATCCTCTCTGTTCTCAACCGGCACAAATGGGACAAGTTCGTTCTAATGGCGACTTCCTTCGGAAGTGTCATTTCGTCTCAAATGTTGCACGATACGTTGCTCGCGCCACGCATCGGTCCGATCATCTTCACTGACCCAGTCCCATTTCTCCTTCATTTGCCCGGCATCACATACAACTTCACCCAACGCAAGCCCAAGACAGCTAGTCAGCTCCAGCTATATTTTTTTGCATCTCGAGACATGGGCGCTGCCCACACGCTATGCCGCCGGTTCTTCTGGAATGAGAGCATTCTCTGGAAAGACCAGATCGTTGGCAACGGCAGGCGAGTTAGCGTGGTTCTGTGCGAGCGAGATATTGTCATCGATACAAATGCTGTTGGTCGCTATTTGACGCGCAAAGATGGTTTGCGGGCGGTCAATGATTGGGATCGCGATGACGAGAACTGGAAAAAGCGTGTCTGGGGAGGTGGGGAGTTGGATGTCGTTTGGATGGATGGGCTTAATCATGCGGAGCTGTTTGACACCAAGCTCGATCGAAAGATCCTGATTGATATTACGGTGAATTATTCTAGAGGAACAAAGAGCCCAATACGAAGTAGAGGTAACTAGACACCTCGTTCTAACTGGAAAAAACACCAAGGGGAATATCATGAATGCTAGTCTAGCAAGCCTTGCCTGATTACAACGCCAGACACCTTGAGTATATATAAATCCACCTAGACGGTATGGACACAGCCCAATGGAGAGGGTGTAGACATTACACATCACTATCAGACCACTACGAAGGCGGATTGCTATTCATCTAAACCCTTGATATATGGGGGATGGTTTATATACAGAAAAGAGAGCATCAGCTTCTTTTATTCTCCCTTATTGTTCTTATCATCTTGTAGCCTGTGAGATTAAGTCCCTGAAGGGTGTTTGTCTATCTTTGTAACCATCAGTTGCTAAGTATCTGCAACCCTGTGAATATAACCCATGTACTTTATGTTATTTTCATTCACTTCCTACCAAACTATATATATCCACTTAGGGCAAATGTGAGGATGTAGGCCATCCGCATAACTGCGCCTCGTGGTAGGGAATATCATCGTTGCTGCCCGGAAGCGTAGAAGGCTTTGCCTGGAATTGTTAAGCATCCTATGGTAAGTTACGCTGGTTACCATAGTCTACTAGTCTACATAGCGCTTCAGTGACGACGTTTACATGGCCGAGATTCCACACCAAGCAGACGAAGAATCGAAGTAAATGTAATACTTGACAAAGTTCAGGATGCAGTAGTCTCATCTCTGTTCAAGGCCCAGTTAACCAAGATATCTCCCTTTCCCCTTTCTCGAATCTCCTGCACGCACGCCTTCAGCCAAAGCTACATGGCCTCGATCTCATCGTAGCGGTCTACCCAATCCATAAATCATTCGTCAGAACGCATCCAACTTGGGGCGAGGTTGTCCCATTCCTTCCACTGAGCACGGTGCTGTCGTATTAAGGCGACATCAGCATGTGTCATGCTAGCAGAATCTTTGCGAAAGAGCGACCGCAGATCCCACACCAGGACTGTGATATTTGCCTTCTCTTTCTTTGACATGTAGGAATACCTACGGTATAGCCGTCCAAGCGAGATTAGCAGGTTTCTGGTTACCTGAACCAACTGGGCTTTGACAAGGAACCCCAGCCACTTGAGTAGCAGTTCACCGAGAGCTTCCCGGCCATGCCGATCGACAAAGCAGTGATTACATCTCATCTTGTCAAGAAACTCCTCGGTGACAACTGCCTGATCCTAATTGCAAAAGCGATTGACGCACTTGTCGACCGGTAACCATCGGGGGCTCTCAACCCCAGTCCTAAATGCACGAGGCTCCTTCCATCGTGAGCACCCGGGGCACCGAACCCGATACAGAGTCCACGGCATACCAAGGGCCATATTATCACAATAACTCACAAATTGAGGCCCAGTCGCCGCAGGCCGCTTATTCTGTAGAACTTCCAAAACATCAGGAAAATACCGATCCACGAAGGTCCCAAACGACATCCGTCTCCCAGCTACAATCGGGACATTGACCGTCCCAATGCGCCCCCTGGCCTTTCCTGCACATCCTTTAAACTCACCCCGCTGGAACCGACACTCGATGCACCGTCGCAGGTGCCTATTTTCTCCGGCGCGAAGGAATCCAACAGCTGACAGATCTCGATCAAAGCTTCGACCTTCCTGCATCTGTGACATGTTTTGGAATTTGGTAAAAGTCATCCCCTCAAACTCGACCATGCCGCAGGCTTGGAAATCAGTGAGTCGCTTCAGCAAATCCAGCCGAGGACCCAGATCCCGTCTAGGGATCCCCCAATACTGAGTCGTCGAGATGGCATATCGTCTTCACAGCTGGCGCTTCTCACATGAATACCGACCAACGCGAAGCTCTCGAGGTGTTACCGCACGGCCTCTGTTGCGGTTCAAGGTACACCGGTCGGCGACAGGAGAACCAGGCGCCGGCTTGCGATAGCAAAGTCGCGATAGGGCCTGGTTGGTGAATGCATAATGCGGGAGGAGACGAAGACAGCTCGTGCACGCCCAGCGGTTAGCTTCCCATTCTGGACTGGCTCGATCTGGGTCGCGGATGCCGAATCGGGAGAAGTGGATTTGTGGTCCACCTATGTTGCGGAGACATTCAAGGGAGAGGAGTCTCTCTATGAAGTGGGTTTTGGTTGGACTGACGAGGCTGCGGAAGTGGGTGTTTGTTTGGCTGATTGAGATGAGCGCGATCGGGTCGAGGTGGCGGATGATGCAGCATTGGATTTCGACGGGGGGGAGCTCTAGTGGGAATGGAGGAGCCATCAGGGATGAATTAATTCGGAATTATAAGATGGAGTGGGTTCAAGACTGATGATATATGCGATGTTGACAAGGAGAGCCACGTCAGTAGCGAGAATAATAGGGAGTCAGTCATTCATATGGGGCTGAATGGCTGACGGTGGTCACCTGACGCATACTTGTAACCCTAACCCAGGTGGCCTCATTCTATACCATATATTCTATTTGCAATATTGTCTATTGTTCATCAATTATGTACCTAACCCTCAGTTCAGAGTCTACCAGGCCAAGTGCACGTGACTCCAAAGAGTTTCAACAAGATCCGCGGCATCTGCCTTGGTCGAGTCGAACGACGCCAAAATATGTTGATCTGGGCGTACCACTGGCCATAGCTCTGCATTAAAGTGGATGGTCATCATCGTCTCGTCTGGGTTGGTAAGTCGTTTAGCACCGTCGCAGGTAACTACGTGTGTGGACTTGACAATGTATTCGCAGCCGGAGCTATGGTCTTCGACGGTAGTAAGAACGTGATCATCATGCTGAACATAGTTATTTTAGAATCTGACAAAATATAATTCCATCCAAGTTGGATTGTACCTGTTCAAGGCGGACAAATGAGTGGTTCTTCCGCAGCCCGTTCAGAGGCTTCTGGATTAGCTCCCTTATTACGATATTATCTGCTTAAAGTCAGATTCAGTGAATTTATCGTTATGAATGTTAGGAAGGTGCCTCATCGTTGAACGATTGGTTGTTCACCTTTGAAGGCGTCATTGCCCCGCGGTTTTATTCAGGTTCTAGATATCTCCCGATTAGGTGTATCTCGACGAGTAGAAATTGAAGATTGAGGTTTTCCAGAGGGTACTGCCAACACCTTTGGCTGCTGGTTTATTGCAAATTGTCTCTGATCCTGGTGTCTTGGAGTCGAAACCCCTCCGGACGTGGGGGCTGATTCCCCATGCTGTAGGGAACTGACCCACTACAAACATTGAATATGAAATACTATGAGATCCAGAACAGAAATATGTAATTCTTTAGAAAATACATTGCATGTCCGCTGGCAGATGCTGTAGAATGTTTCCCCAGAGCCGTGGTGACTTTATCACCGATCTTTGATCGTGATTCTCCTTCCACATAAAGGATGTTCAACGGTAGCCTCGGAATAAACAACCTTCAGTCCATTGAGTGCTTTTCTTACTTCTTGGAGGACATCAGCTCCAAATGTGGGATACTCTTGGGTTTCCTGTCTGAATTTATAGTTTTCGTCTTTGAGATATCCCCTAACAGAGGCTGCGGCTGAAACTTGACGCACTACATGCCGTCTAGGCAAGAACGTTGACGATATGATATGCTTAGTTGTGAGACGATAGGTGTTTATGTCGAGAGTTAAAAACTCGTCCCCCGGGTTAGGAATAAGATCTTCCTTGATATGTCGCGCCATTTCAGATTCCAAACCAGGGACAGTGCACATATCTGCAAACCTGGCCAGGTCTATTGCAGCTGAAATTTTATCTTCTGCTTCCTCGAATTCAAATTTGACCCTGCGGAGGTATATCCATTGCAAGAGGGCTTCGAGGCTTTGCGGACATCTTCAACCTCCTCCAATATTGCTGTCTGCTCTTGTCCTTCCTTGAATTCGTTGGTGAACATTGCAGAAAAATATTTGGAATCTTTGCAGAGGAGAGGTTTTGAGACTGTGTATTCATGGTTGCCAGGTTTAACTTGAATCTTGACGTAGGGACCGTGATAAAGTGGGATGGCGCTAGATAACCAATATTTTAGAGATGCCATTTCCAAGCTTAGAACGTACCTACAATCTTGCAAACTTTGTCGCCCTTGCTTCAGATATGTGGGCCATTGCTTTCATGCTGATAATGTGACCTGCAGACTGAAGATTCTTTCCAGTTGAAACGAGCCAGGCGGCAAATTCTGGCTGAGAGAAGACAAGAAATGATACGTTAGATGCAGGCTCAGCCCCAAGCTGCGAACTTAGCAGCATAGCCTCAGGTACACCGCTACGAATGCAAGGACATGCAGGCTCGAATTTCAGCCTTGAATTCCCAATTCACACCCTCCTAAAATAAAACCGGTGCATCACCGAGCACAGGAGGTCTCTCACTCTCACGCACTTTCTCTATACCGTGTCAGGATCGCTCTTACTATCTTTAGAGCCAGCTAAGCGCTTTCGTTATGTCCGTCAGCGCACAGGTTGATACCGGAGGCCTCTCGCTCGCTGGCCTCAGCGCCTTTACCACGGTCCTAACGGCACTCTCAGCGGACGATGTACAGCCCATGGCCATGATGCAACTTCAGAACCTTGGTGCTGCATTCCCGGTAAGCGGCACAGTGGCAGCCAAGGTTCCCGATCATCTACAGCGGTTCCATAGTACACGACTGGAGCGTCTCGGAGTAGTCGTGGGTTGGCGAAAAGGTGACTCGGCATCGCTCATGGCTCACACGGCAGGGGGCCAAGCCGTGGCGTTATTGTCAGTCTGTCTGTGGAGTATATACGATGATAAAACTGGAGTCATCTTTCATTCTCTTTCAAAGGATCTGTTGCCCCGGTCGGCCTGTCTGGGTAGTCCTCGGCAACTACAGCAAGTGATCGAGGCCCTGAGCGATAAGCTCGCCGTCATTGCATTTGGGACAATTCTCGCACAACAGGTGTACCGCATCCATGAAGCGTACAAACAACTCGACAAGACGGTTCCCAGCGACCTCCTCGAGTATCCAAGCACAGAATGGATAACCGAACTTCTCGCCAAGTTCTCCCGTGCATTAATGGAAGAGAATGCTCTGATACGAGTCCGTGGGTGCTATGGTATGGGGTATATTTTGGCGCTGGTCGTAACTCTTTTCCCCGACGACTGCACTGTAACGATTGAAGATCTTATTATCCACCAAGGGGCCTGCTCCAACAGAATCAGCCTCGACATTTTTGCCATTGGCCACATTGGGGATCGTTATCATGAAACACTCGTGGTCCAGGTAATGCAAAAGATTGAATCAATGGCACGGGTTATAAGTAAGGTCGACTCGTTGGTAGATGCCATGCGGGGGGTCGAAGCCCGGTGGCCCGGATGCATTGCCGATTTCGCACGGCGTACACCAATGATCCAACCAAGCTTTGTATGGGAAGGCCATCTTTCAGCATGTTTGCGGGTTCAGCTAGAAGGGGCGCGTAGTGTGCTCCTCTGAGATCGCTCAAGCGGTGGGTTTATGTGCTTTGGCTCTGTCCGACATATTCTGGATAGAAACAGGGACGTCCCAAGTCCCACTTGGAAGCATCCTAGGCCAGCAGTACAGATTAATGTTGCATAAGCGATGCAAGGTTGCTCTGGGGCTTGCCGTGCCAACAATGTGGCCTAGCTTCGATGAAGCGGTGCTGAAGCTGAAAGAGTTGTTGAAACCAATTATTGACGCGCTGCCTGCTACAGACAGGCTGATTTCTCAAAAGGAATGGAACACATTATTCAGCTGGATCTGTAATGAAGAATCCATACTCACGGAACAGATATCCGACACATTGTCTGACAAATGCTGGGGTAGAAGTCCATGTATTACCAGGGAGGGCGTTAAGTTACAAGTATAGACTCTTGACAACCATTAGCTCCTGATACGAGCAAAGGATCACTAAAGAAGACACGCTATTCTTTCGGTGCTGACGTACCGAGGGCCTTTACGGCACTTAGCGCCCTATAATATACCATACTCCGGTCTACTCAGCCAAGGGTGGCTTGTGCCCAGTCTGTGGAACGCGTCATCCAGGACGCAGACACAAGCTGGCCCCATCTCTGTCGGATATCGACCGGAGATAAGACGTCCAAATTGATTATAGTTATCCTGATGCTCCAGTGGCTGCCGATCATCCTCAATCGAAGTCTGCAGTTTGCAGAATAACTCCGAGAAGATAAAAATCGCGGTCAGTATACCAGGCCCAACTCAGTCATTTTACATGTACAGCCACTCCAAATCTGACGAGATCTCTATCACACAATCTCCGGAATCAACTCTCCTCAGCCTTGCCAGTGCCACAGCAATAGCCCCGCAACCTCCGCCAACTTCCATCATCGAAACAAGTCAGAGAGGCTGTGCATTACTTGGCCTTTTCCCCACGATTGGATCCGACGGAGAGCCGAGTATTGACGCGGACGTAGGTGTCAGCATTGGCAGTCTCACCGATGGCGAGGCTGCCTTGGCTTCCAGCAGATTGACCCAACAGCGTCTATTTATTCGGATGCCTAAAGCTTGGCACCTCCAGTTCTTTATGAGTAATGAGCATGTGGTATGAACTCCGTCAGCGACTGACCGGTGGGGTGTCGATCGGGTTCTGGTTTATATACTCCGGCGGAGTTCTTCGGGCGTGTGCCACAATGGAGAGAGGAAATCGTTGACTGCTACAGCCATGAGGGTACAGGGGTTTAAACCTCTACTTGTCTCTTTCATCTGTGTATTTCTAGCGACGACAGTCCAGGGTAAGTAGTTAATGCTTGCCGCTGACTATGCGACATGAATGCGATGCTGATGTGAACAACAGCATACTCAATACGGTCCATCTCGCTCTACAACACAACAACCCTCGAGAATGTCGCCATCCACACCCCATTGCAAAGGGTAAACCCTTCCGCGGAATTTAACCTCTCGTTCACACTAAACGGTGAAGAAGAAAGACCACTCAAGCTTGCACTAACACCGAATCATGACCTGATTATACACGAGCCTCACATCCAGTATATCAGTGGCGATGGGACACGACGGACGGAAATCATGCGACGGAACAGTCACCGAGTCTTCCGGGGTGTCGTGTTAATCAAAACCGCAGCGTTTCAATGGGAGGAGGTCGGATGGGCGAGAATAAACATACTCCGAGACGGCGTCTATCCTCTCTTTGACGGATCGTTTAGTATCTCTGGTGAACAGTACGATATCAAGCTTGAACCAGACCGATCATACCCCGAGGGCACACCGGAGTCTCAAATGGTTGTTTACCGCGGGGATCAAGACGATCGATCAGCGACCTATCCCGAGCCAACCTGGTCCAGCCCTGCTGAAATGTGGAAGCGCCAATTCACGTTAGATAGCGACGACTTCGTCGACACAATCGGGAATACAGATGGGTGTCCCAGCGAGCGAGAAATCGCTCTCGTCGGAATCGCCACGGACTGCTCATATACCGCTAGCTTTGACTCCTCCGAAGACCTTGTGCAGGCCCTGGTGACGATGGTTAATACCGCCTCGGAGGTATTCGAGTCTTCGTTCAATATCGCGCTCAGCTTCCACAACCTGACCATCCAGGAGGCGGGGTGTCCGACCACGCCAACGAGCCAGGAGCCCTGGAATACCGGGTGCTCTGCGGGAGATTTGAACTGGCGGCTCCAGGTTTTCTCCGAGTGGAGGGCACAACTCCGTGGTGACGATAACTCCTACTGGACGCTTATGACAGGGTGTGCGACAGGGTCGGAGGTTGGGGTATCGTGGATAGGTCAGTTGTGCAATGAGGAAATGGGCGCAAATGTGGTTGCTTCAGCAGTAAATCAGTGGCAGGTTTTCGCGTGCGTCCTCCCCTACCCTTTGTCGTGTTGCCGTGGCCGAGGATGGATTTGCTGACGGTGATGGAGAGATATAGTCATGAGACCGCGCATACCTTCGGCGCCTACCACGATTGCGATTCTAGGACTTGTACTGGCAGTCAGCCGTGCTGCCCGTTGTCTACCTCAACCTGCAATGCGAATGGTCAATATCTGATGAATCCGGTCTCGACGTCGCCGCAAACGAACTTCTCCCCGTGTACGGTGGGGAATGTGTGTTCATCGATGAGATCCAGAAGAGTCGACACGCGATGTCTTACAACGAACACGAACACACCAACCATCTCAGCTAGTCAATGTGGTAATGGAATCGTCGAAGTTGGAGAAGATTGCGACTGTGGCGACGAGTGTGATGGGAATCCGTGCTGTAATGGGTCGACATGTAGGTTCATCGGAGACGCCGTCTGCGATGACTCGTCCGGATCGTGCTGCACAGATTGCCAATTCATGTCCTCGGGGACAGTTTGTCGTTCCGCTATCAGTGAGTGTGATATCGAAGAGGTCTGCTCGGGAGATTCCGGCACTTGTCCAAATGATGAGCACGAGGATGACGGCGAGACATGTGGCACAGGGTCCGAACTCTTCTGCTCCAGTGGACAGTGTACGAATCGAGACATACAATGCCAGGGACAGGTCGATGGGGATAACTCCACTATCTCTTCATGCGGCAATAGCACCTGTGTTCTCCAGTGCTCGTCGTCTGCCTTTGGCAGATCGAGGTCTTGCTCCCGGATCGGGGATGTCTTAGACGGCACGCCCTGCGATGGGGGTCTATGTCGGAGCGGAGTATGCAGAAGCAGGACCCAGGACGACATGGAGTCGTGGGTGGACCGACACCGGTCCCTAGTCATTGGTCTTTCGGCTGGGATAGGCGGGTTTTTGGTTCTTTCTCTGCTCTTATGTATTGTTGGTTGCTGCTGCTGTCGACGACGCCCAAAGGCAATGCCGGTTATCTCTCAAACGCCACTGCCTCTACGTTCTCCTGCGGCTGTTTACATGCCTCCGCCTGCTTACTCGCCTCGGCCGCCTGCCTATCGGTATGCTTGATGAATAATGACTTTCATATTTGTACAGTTTTATAGACCTATTATGACCTTAAATGGATACCGAACAGCCATTCCATAGATAACCACTGACCCTCCAAACCACTGCCTCCTCCAGTACACCGAAAGCCGAGCACCCCCTGGGTTGGAATGCATGGGCCATGGATTGTTGGCTGATACAAACTTTCAACAACCCTGGGTCTCCGATACGATATAAACGTACTCAGATGATGACATCCGGTCAACAAGTCCGACGGAATGTCGTCCGGAGCTACACAACCCACACTCGGTAAATCTCCAGGTTCTTCGCAGCTTCATCGCTCCAACCATAGCAAATCGGGCTGCCCTACTCGTCGCCAGTACGGTGAAAACATAATGATGTCCCTTCAACGACTTGCCAAACGTGTCCTTGGACAAATATGCTTCCTATGGCGCGGAGAAGCCGACCTTGGGGACGAAAAGGTGCCTAAATTTGTCTATCTTGCCAGTATTGAACTTGATTCAGCAGTCGCCGAACCCACAATGGCGCAAGTGGAAGAGATCTTTAAACTGAAGAGACAATTCGGGCCCTTTTTCCACATCACTGCAGACGAGCTTATTCCCATTCCGCGGGACCTAGGTAGCCAATCTCCAGTTACTGAAGTATGGTCATGTTAGAGAGGAACCACTACTAATCAGTAGGATACGCAGAGCTTCAAATGTACCATTGCCACAACTCCCTCGACGAGCAGTGCGAAATCGTGAGATTTTGCATCGAGTCCGAAGTCAAGCGACTACGTTGGCTTGTGCATCGCGCTGCGGGCCATCTCGCATTTATAGCAGATAGCTACCTGGAGCTCGTGGTCAAATATCGAAACAAGCCCCTGGCACTCGTATCGTTCGCTGATGTGACCGCATGGTATGAAGATTGCGCAACAGCCGTGGGTCTGGTTGTTACTGGCATCGACGACGAACCGGAAGTGCAGAAGGATGCAAAGATACAATGTGTATTGCATATGGGTAGGTTTATTCATCGCGTCGTCTCCTCACGTTCTGTGCTCATACTGACCTGACTGCCCCCAGCAACTACACTTCGTCTGAAGAAGAAAAAGTCGGCCGTTATGTACGGTCTTGTGGCGCTGGAGGATGGGGGCGTTGAGCTTCTGAGGCTGGATACTGCAGGCAAGGTGAGTACTCGTTTGTTCTCCGGGACTGCACCATAGGGTACGTGGGCTAATTTATGTAGTTGAAGGAATGGCGCCCGCCTTATGCTCAACCTTCCTGTTCGTGGACACCGGATGATACGTCGCAGTTCTATGCCATGTGTCGCCTGCTGGTGCAGCAAGCGTTAGGTACTCCAAAGCACTCAAAGCCAAAGGCCGAGAAGGTCGAGAAGGTTCATGAGCTTGAGAAGGGGCCGGATGATGAGTTTAAAAAGTATTAAGGGCTCTGTATGCGAAAGTTGCTAATGTCGACAGACAATCGAGTATCCTGGAGATGGACTACTAAGTGTTAACAAAATAATTTCAATTAGCTGTTAACCACATGTAAGGATTTTATGGATAATGTGCCGTATGTCATATGCTGGCGTTTAGTGAAGCGTTTATATTGAGCAGTACCTTGGAAACCAACTGAAACAAATCAAATCTTGTAGATTAAGGTATATTGGTATATTAAAAAAAATTGCTATAAAAGTATAACACCAGAAAGAATAACCATGCAAGGCATCACTCGGCATCTCTGGGATCATGCTCCCTCCAATATTTCTGGTACTCCTCGACACTCTGACTGGGAACAGCCCAATAGCGAGAGAGCGGGGCCAGGGGAATACCAAGCTGATCCATCTTTTCCAAGCGCTGCCGAGTAATCTCGTGGCTCCTGTTAATACTGTAAACACTAATTCGATGTGCCGAATGGGTGACATGGAGACCCCAGTTCCAAGCTGCGCGCACCTCCAACGGCTGTGAATTGATCGCGTTGTCCCAGCACCGGCAAACAATCTCAATCCAACCTTCCACGTCACAGGGAAGATCAAATTCCCAGGTCCGCCAAGTCCAGCGGCCTTTCTTAGACAGATTCTCTTCAGGCACTGCATACCAACTGAAGCCTCCATCAGCCGAGAGCTCGACACGTTCCGGCCACCGACCACCACCAGAGTAGGCCCAGCCCTTGCAGCTAATTTTTCCGCTGTGAATGATTGCCTGCTTGTTCCAGGGAGACATGATAGCCGAGCTCACCGGCATCTCCTGAATCTGAATCCCATCGGTGGGTCGTTGGTTGTACTTGCCCACCTGCTGGGTGAAGTAGAGATACTCTTTGCTTTGGACAGGGGCCAGGGACGGGTTCTCAATGGCCTTGATCCTGTATAGCCATTTCACACTGCGCGCCCCGATATAGCCAAGCACAACTACGCGGAGGGGATAACCGTGTATCTTTGGCAGAGGCTCGCCATTCATCTCCCAGGCCAATATCACCTCGTTGGCCTTGACTTTGGACCACGGCACGCTGACCACGTAATTCATCACTTCCAAGTCCTTGACGTATGTTTCGGCGCCGTACAGCTCGAGGTGTTTTGCAGGGGAAACGAGACCCCCGCAGGCTTTGATGAGTTTCTTCAAACTAATGCCTTTGTATGTTGCCGTACCGATGGCGCCTTCAGCCCACGGCGCTTGCGGAACCTCATCGCCCTGTCCGGCATAACGGTTGATTTGTTCAATCCGCCGCGTTCCCGAGCACTGCATGGTGACGGTCTTCTCGATGCACGGAAACTTCGTCTCGTCTTGGAGGTCCTCCAGCGTGTAGGACCTCGGGTGGTGAACCAAGCCATCTAAAGAGAGACTCCACTTGTCCTTCTCGATAAGCGGAATCCCGCCATGGTTCCGTACAAAGTGGAGTGGGTTCGGGGTGATGGCCTTGGAGGTGACGAGTCGTTTGGGAGGTTCACCGTTATAAGGGAACTGCAGCAGATGCAGCATGTCAGGGTGTTTCTCGCGCAAGACAGTCTTCCAGGAATCGTCCGCCACGTGCGCGAGCTCCCCTCCAAGAGATTCGTACCACTGCTTGAAGTCGTCGCCGGGAAGCACTGGGTTGGTGTCGGGGATAGGCCCGAACATGAAGTCCGGACTGGGATCGAAGGTCTGAGAAGTCAGGATCGCGTGGGCCTTGGCCTTCTTCTCTGGGTATTTTTCCCATTCGACATATCTAGAGGATTTCAAACTCGTGATCAGCGATTGCCCGCAACGGCTGTATGGCTTGACGTGGTACTCACCCTCTCCAACCTTCCAATTCCCTCTTGAACAGCTCATCACGATTCCCCACCGCTGCGATCGCTTCTTCATCTTTCACTCTCTTCGTCGCTGTCGGGGGATAGATGGGAACCACCCCGTGTCCACTCTGGTCGAGAAAAGGCAATTTGTGGCCAGAGAGGCCTTGCTCGATCTTCCATTCATCTGGACGGTTTGGAGTATTTGGTAGGACTTGCATCTCGGTATGAATAGCAGAATATTCGCGGGGCAATTGTTTTCAATCAAAAGGATAGCCAGTTATCTCGTGTGTGGACTGTGTAGTCCTGCGTGGCATATAAGGACTATGAAAATGCCTGGGCGAACCCTGCATGCGGGGACATTCCTGCGGGGGGCTCCGAGGAATGCTTCATATAGTCCCAGCATTCCACTCTATCTCTTAACTTAATAATTTTAGTGACCTCACGATGATACAGCTCCGCTGAACGCCACGGACCAGGAAAGGAATGTGAGCAGCCCAGCCACTCAGGTCGACGAATGCGTTCTGTTTCCGCCAATTCTTATCGAATCCCGAACAGCAACCAACTTCTCGAATATATTTTCAGGTTTGTTTTGAACCTTATCGAAACTATAAGATCCCCAGCCGACACATTTATCTCTCAGTGGGCCGAGAACCAAATCGGATCCGGCAATGTCCGTTTGGTCGTGATGTCAGCGGCCTGTAACATATAGAAAGCCTCTGTTCGTCCATTCTAGCATAGGAAACGTAGACACTAAAAAGAATGCTAACTAACTAATTTCAACCCGATCTCTGACGGAGCAGGTCCACAACACCGTAATTCTTCTTCCTCGTGGCCCATTCGATAGCGAGCTCAAGAAAGTCGATGGGCGCGCTGGCCTTGTCGAGCAATAAGCGCACTATCTGCTCATGCCCCCCGCTTGACGCCATCCACAGGGCAACGCCGTAATCCGTCTTACACAAAGCAGCGCTCGGCCCGGCTGTGATGAGCGTGCGTACCATTTGCAGCCGACCATCATAGGCAGCTAGCTCCAATGCCGCACCGCAAATCTGAGGATCGGCTTTTGCACCCGCATTGAGGAGTAATTCCACAATCTGGGCATGGGAGTGATATAATGCTTTCCGTAACGGGCTCTCAGATCCTTCTTTATAAATGTTTGGGTTAGCTCCTCTATCGATGAGCTTTCGTACAATTTGCTCGCCCCCCCTCTCCGAGATAATTTGGAGGGCAGTGCCATGAGACCCATCGTTGGCATTGGGATCGGCACCACTGTCTAGCAGGCGCTGCGCTACGAGAGCAATGTCCTTAGCCAAGGCCAGCTGCAAGGCGCTACCATACTTATCACACCAATCGTTGGGGTCGGCGCCGTTGTCGATAAGTATGATAGCGGTCTGTTCATGGGCTAGAGACAGAGCCTCCTGCAGAGGGCTTTTGAGTTTTCCACAAATGAGGTTGGGATCTGCTCCCCCTCTAAGTAGATGTCGTGCAATATCTTCATGGCCTCGATGTGAAGCGATTTGCAGAGCAGTCCCCCTAGAACCGCAAGTCAGATTGGGATCCGCGTTTTTGTCAAGCAATTCTTGTACAACCCCAATATGGCCTTGGTGAGAAGCAACTTGGAGAAGAGTTCCACTTTTACCGCAGCACAAGTTCGAATTCATCCCTCTATTGAGCATCACCCCAACCGATCTGGCCAAGCCGGTAAGACACGCATAGAACAAAGGTAAACCATCATCCCAGGTCCGTCCCCCGGATGATACTTTGGCCTCGTAGTGGCAAGCCCAGTTGCAAAATGCCGTTTTTCTCACAAGGAAAAGCTCCTCAATAAGTTGCAATAGACTGTCTGGCCTTTCCCCTGCGGCGTAAGCATGCTTTGGCCAATGCTTGACGGCATATATCATCAGCGGGAAACTTTGTATAAGCTTGTAGTCTGCATAGCAATCGCTGTCGAGCTGAAAAGTATACTTCAAGCAAACCGAAGCTATTGCTGCATTGGCTGTTTTCTCTGCCATGGTGTCTTTGAGAATAGTCTGCGCATGGCCTGACATGAGATAGTTCCTGACGGAAAGATGGGATAACCTAACCAATCTCCCTTGCTCGGTTTTTTCAATGGTTATCAGGCTAGAACATATTGACAGAATGTCTTTCACGTCTATAAGGCGGTTTTGTGGGTCAAAGGCGACTTCGTCTCCTTCGAGCCTTACTGCGATAACATCAACTACCTCTTCAACTCTTAACGGCCGAACTGCGTGGACCAACCACTGAAGGATCCTGAGAGCGTAGTCCCTGTGGTGGTCAAGGATGCTGGAAAGGATCCGGAAATAAGTCTCCTCCAATGTACGAGGCAGAGTTGCGAGGCGTTCTTGCAGCATTGGAAGATCCAAACATTCCCGTACAGAATTGAGTTGACACACTGCCCATCGAAACCTAGCAGGGTTTGGTCAGCTCGCAGTCATGATGTGAGTTTGTATGAGGCTAGGTTTCACTCACATCCCATCTGACTTGCCCATTATATCACTCTCGATCTTCTTTTGCATGTTAGGCATCTTTCTCCACCTGCCCAGCCCTTTTTCGACTTGCAACCTCCGGCGAATGTAGTGGCGGATGTCCGCATTAACCATTTCCTTGTCCAACTTGATCCCTCCATGGTATCCCACAATTGGTTGAAGGTACTCCTCGATATCTTTCTCCTGTCTGCTGGAGACACACAAGTGCAGTTTCTCTTTATACCACGTCGTAAATTTTTGAATGAACCACATGATACTGTCCCTCTCTATGCACTCATCAAGAGCATCAATGATGATATAAATGTCCTTTTTGTCGGTAGCCATCTTACCAAATGCAGTAGAAAGTTGATCCCGTGAAGGCTGCGATTGTCCGCCATTACAGGACATAAAAAGACCCCGTAGAACCTTTATCGCGTTTGAGTCCTGCTTGGCAAATTGCCAGAGGAGAGATCGTGTCATCGCTTCATACGTACACTTCCCAGCGTCTGCAAAATCGAAGTAAAAGTACAAGAGGGATACATCAGGAGAGGAGGGAATTCCGGCGCAATCTTCGATCACTAAAGAGCTGAGAACGGTCTTCCCGCTGCCGGGTATGCCATATAACCAAATTGGTAGATTGGAGTTGTATTTCCATCTCTTGTAAGATTGGTTGTTGAGTAACCAGGTACCAGTTCCCGGCTCCAGAGAACCCTTCGCAGTGTTAAAATTCGTCGACGCATCTGGTGGGGAAAGCCAGCAATGCAGTCGTTCTTCATCAAAAACAGATTGAAGCTCATGTACATCTCTAGAAACATGGGTAATGGCTAATCAACCAAGTCAACCTGGATGTGCTGGCTGGAAACAGACTGTGGATAAGGGAAAGGCAAGATAGGATGCCTCTTAAGGTTGACTCAACTTACAGGTTTTGACTTCGTCAACCCACGACGGTATCGCAGTGACTTTACTCTCTTTCAGAACAAGAAGTAACTCCCTCGCATACGCCGCTGCTGCTAGTGCGGCATACTTATGCCATTCATCGTTCTTATGGGAATCCGAATAGTCACAAATCCCTCGGATCAACAAGCAAGGAAGGTTGTTCATGATCCCTGCAGCTTCCATCTCAAAGCACAGAGGATTTGTATCTGAGTTTGCAAATTCATCCCGCATGGCAGCATTCTTGATCAACGAGTTTCCGGACGCGATTGTGCCGTAATGGACCCTCACAGCCCGGCCCGTGCGATCTGCCCGCTGAACCAGATGACTGGCATCACACATGTCACAGTTCTGCGACCCTCGATGGAGATAGTCAGCCCGGAATAGGTGGTCATGTTTTGGGCGCCGATAATCAGGCATATCATCCATTCGTTGGAGGTGTTCGGAAATTGTATCTGGCTTTCTCGGGTCGTTGTAGCGCTTTCGTATCTCAGGTATCACGCCGAGCAATTTATTCGGAGGAGCATTCAGATGGCCGGTTCGTTGAAAGAGGCCATTCGGTAATCTCTTCCCCAAGTCATATTGCACTACACCCCCGGAAGTGCCATCTGGCATACTGACCACAACATCCCCAAGCCTAATGTTATTCTCTGCCGTTGGTAACCCTCCCCCAATACCAACCATCAAGCCAAACCGGAGGTCAGGAAAGCTGCGTGCCATATCACGGGCAACACGAGCGGCTGAGTTGGTCCCATACCTGCCTGCTGGGAGGCATCCAATGACCACATAATGGACCCCAACCCGACCGAAGGTATAGGTGTTATCGTCGCTCTCATCAAGCGCTTCCGGATCGTCCAACTCTTCGTCCAACATCCGGCAGGCGCTTTCATACTCCTCTTGCAAAGCACAAATCCAGCCAACTGTGTAGTGTTTGATCGACTTCGCTCGCTGTGCATGGTCTCGGTTGGGTTTTATATGAAATGTGAGTGAAGCATCCATAGGGGCCCTATTAATCCCCTCTCATTTGGCTTTTCAGATACCAGGCACACGGCGACCTTTCGAGGGCAAGATTCGTAGATCAAGTAGCCGCAAATTCTCGTAGCGTAGATTGTAGGATTGATGAATGGCATGGGAGACCGGGGATGGGGAAACCAGGATCTCTGACCGCTGGATGATGAGTTGACGAGGCACCGGCGACTGGCGACTGCAGCCTCGTGGGTGTTCAGCCAATTGCATAGCCACAGGCCAAGGCGAGGCTGATATACCGAACAGTGCACCCAGCCGGTGGATGTCATCAATTGGTCATACTGGCTCAACATGCCGGACAGACATCGACCCCGTGAATCCGGCCATTTCATTCTACATCATCCAAGAAGGTGTAACGACCGTCGACAACCCCCGTCTACACCAGCTTATTCCACGAGATTGGTCCGCTGTCCGTCGAATCCACTAGAGGAACCTACACCGATCTCGCCAGATGGACCAGCACCGAGACCACATCACCACCATGCCAGAAAGCTGGACGAGCCAGCCCCCGATTCCCCATCTATCTCTACAAGTACGACGTCGCAGCCCTAAAGACGGCCTACGCTACCTACGCCGCACCCGTCCGCGGATCCTCCCCATTCAACAACTCCCTATTCATGTTTGAGGGCTACTCCACGCAGGGTGTTCAAAGCGACTGGCAGCCGGTCGAGCGCTTTCGCGTTCCGCGACAGACATCTGCTCGCGGCTCCACTCATCACTTATAGGCCCGCCGGGGCGGACCGGGATGTGAAGGCAGCGCAGGTGGGTAGCGAGCTCCGCCAGGTACTCATTGAGGCCAGCGGACTGGAGGAGTTGGACGCGTACGTGAACTACGCGCTGGGTAACAAGACATCTGACCAATGGTAAGGACAGGAGAAGTGGCGGCAGGGTCGGCTGTGGGCTTTGAAGCAAAAGTACGATCCGGCAAACCAGTTTAGCTTTTACGGCCCAATTGCGCAGATTGGAGGGGTTGGGCAACAAATATAGCAGGGTGTTCACACGCACATAGATAGACCCTGCAATAATAATAATACCTGTCCTTGATGATGCTCAAGTGGTTTTATTATTGGATTTCAGTATCAAACGTAAAGAAAAAGAAAGAGAAAAAAAAAACATACAACAGCTGGGATTCGCATGTGGTCACCCACCATACTACTAACCAGCCGGCGTGTGGCTTAAGTACGGCTGAGCGGACGGGAAGCCCTGTTCTCCACACCCTGTGGTCGTATGTACTAAAACTATCCAAATAGTAGAATAACTAGTACCGTGATAACTGTATTGAGTATTCAATAGACAGGGTGAGCTACTCAACTGCCAGCTCGCCTGGATCAGCTTCATCACTGTAAACCTGAATGGCTGCCCTCCTATAGTAATTGATCATGCCGTCCATAGTCACTGTTGGTACAAGAAACCCTCATTCTCAGGGTCCATCTTCGGTGTTGTTCCTGTTGTATTGAAACCCCAATCAAGCACGTCACTTGTTCCACACAGCCTCCCTATGCTCATTCAGCCAGAGTATCTGGACCACGCCCGAAGCAATAACTTCCTAATCAACCAAGTTCAACACTGTTTGAACCTGCAGTGAGATCTCAGCGCGTTCCTGACGAGCGTCAATCTGCACTGCCTCAATCTGCTCGATGGCATCGTTGTTTGCCATGCCATTGTTATAGTGAAAGTTGGTATCATTTTCATTGAGAGACTGAGCACTGATGAATTCTATTAGTGCCGGGACCCGGACAAGGAAGTCTAAAAATTAGTTTCCAATACAAGGCATTATAATGACTGGGCTAGGGACTTAAGAGTGCTGTATGCTTACAGGGCTGGTTGCCTTACACGGGGCCAAATCTCAAGACCCACTATGGTCGAGGATAAAGCCTTATCTTCTGGCCACATGGCTTTCCTTAGCATTTTTCCCTTTAAATTTACACATACACTTCTCTTGTTTTCATGATGAAACCGGAGCATATCTCCAAGAGTGTCGCCGCGCTGGTCGCGAAAGGCTTCATGACCCGCGAGGCTATTCTAAAGACACTCACTGAAAGAATGGAAAATCTCATCTGCTTAAGTAACAATGAAGAACTACCCCAGCTTCGCAAGACCTTTAATTCTCTTTGCATCGATGGGAACGGGACAAGAAAGATCACTCAGTCAGCCTTTGTCTCATTTCTTCAAACTGCAGGGTTCCTGCCACCGTCCATGACAGAGCTAGGGGCTCTTATTTATCGCAGTCTTCTCTACCTTTCTCAAGCTCCGTTCTATGACTCGTCAGTCGAGTCACTAACGCAAGATGGCCTCTTCAGGGCACTAGTTCTGACCGACTCTGAACGCTCCGGACAAGCCTACGAAGAGAGCTCCGACACCCGATCTAGGACACCAGCTGATACCCAGCGACTCCTCTTCCAAAGTCTAGCAACGACCCGTGATGGGAAAGCCTTACCCGTTGACGCAGATCATGCAAGGAAGCAGGCAGAGCGCAGGGCGTTTGATTTCTCTGGTGTGTTGCGGCCAGAGATGCGCCGGGAATACGCCCAGATCAATTACGATGATGGCGGCGACGAAATGTTTCATGACCTTCTTGATACGCTCTATAATGTTGGCGTTCAACGCACGCCGGTGTGGCTGGCCTGTGTCCCGCGAACTGGGTTTCGAACGCTGGCCAAGGAGCTTCGTGGAGGGATGGACGATCAGCTCCGTCACCTCAGTATCCCACAGGATGATTATAAAGCTCTTGTGAAACTTCTTTTGATCGCACACGTTGGTCGGCCACTTGTGCAAATAGAGTACTCTGAAGAGCTAGACCAAATCTCGGAATGTATCGTTAGAGGCTTTGCTCAAGTTCCTAATCTCGGCATCAACTTTGATATGTTTGAGCAAGCTAGCTATAAAACGGTATGACTCACATCAACCAAATCTCCCCCTCCTATCTCTAGTAGTAAAGGAAACTAATCATTAACAGCCCGCGCTATTTGTGGGTTTCCATCGTCTTCTATCCATTTTTTACACTTCTTTAGAGAAGATCGATTTTCACGACAGCCCGACTGAACCAGGACGCATAGCCACCCGACCGATCCTCTCCCAGCTGGGACTGATAGTCTCCGAGGCAGTAAGCTTTGAATATTTTCAGCTGCATAAGTACTACGATATCACCAAGGGTGTAAAGTCGATTGACACTGCCAACATCGCGGAAGATATTACCGCAGTCCCAGACCCCGTCATTGTTCTCCTCATCTCTGGTAAGCTCATCCAAACAAATGAAAAGACTGTCCTTGGATACTATCTGCCGTGGGCTGGCCGCGGTGAAGACGACGCCTATCCTTGTCTTCTATTCCAGCTCAGTCCCGTCCATGACGTCTTCCGGGGGGATAATACTAGTCGACCAGGATGGGATATTGCTAGGGATCAGAGTCTTACCTTTGGAAAAAGAGATGAGGGGGTGTCATTAGTCTTAGGAAAGGACTGTAAACGAGCAACGTTAACTCACCATGTTTCTGGGAGTGGTCTGTACGAGGCTACAGCTTGGAGGGGAAATTGGGAAGTTGATGTGCAAGTTGAAGGGATCGAGATGTGGATTGAGGTGTGATCATTTGGTATGGATATGATTGATGATTATTATAAGTTAAATGACTGCATGCACAGTTGCCTAACTTCTTTTGTCAACAGAACATGAGTTATTCATGATAGAAACAGACTCTGAACCCAGCCACTTCTTGTGTTATTGAATACATCTTTGAATAAAATCTTTAGAGGTACATAAATTAAATTATCTCTCAAAAATCTTATGATGAGACTCATAGGTCTCTCTTCTGACTCTTGATGTGCGGCGCACGTGACCTGATAGCCCTGATAAGCGGTACCATCAGTACCTAGTAGTGACACTGCACTGGTTACCTAGTGATACACTGACTTTGACCATCCGTCCTTCTAATCGTTGGTACCCTCGATCCCGAAATTTTAGTCCCCTGCGTAACCTGACTGATAGAGTCTCGACCTGCTAGACATATTTAACAGTCCGTAATGCAACATTAAAGCCCTACACCACAACCAATGGTGACCTGCTTTTGGTAACTAGTTTCTCATAACATACCGCATTGAGATGACTGACGATTATAGGTGATTATGCTTGGAAGCCCTGCAGCAAATGGTGCGGACATGGACAATATCCATACGACCTTACCTGCCACGTCAGCATGGCCAGTCAGAGAAAGTACCATACCGGCATGATCTATCGCAGGTGGTTCGTGAATTGGCTTTCTTGAAGTAGGCTGATACCTTCTAAAAGCAGAAGATCTGGAAGTCGAATGTCTGGGAGAGGATGCCAGTTGTCTATTTCAAACAGCAGCCCCTGCATTTACAAAAAAGACCAGGGGAAAAAATACACTTAAAGGTCAGCTCATGTCGAGGCATGCTTGCCGACGTGTACATTAGGTAATTTCCATATCGGAATTGAGGGCCCAGGGATGAACCGTAGCTATTTGTCATGACCTTTGGTCTTGCCTAGTATATAGTACGCTTGCTGGAAGATCTGTTGAACTTCCATGTGCTTTTTTAGTGCAGTGACCAGCCTGGTAAAGCAAGCACCCAAGCCGTCTCATGTCAAGCACCGAGACAGGTAACTTGTCTACTCTATCCGAATGCCGGGTAGATCTCGCCACCGACTCCTCTTACATCCCTCTGGATTCCAGGGTTCTGTATTTTTCCCATGATTATCCCTGGCACATTCGATTCCACGTTGCGGAAGGTAAAGCCACAGGAGCAGCGGCAATGGATACCCTGGCCTGGGCCTACCAGTATCCAACCCAACGGCGAGGCACTAAATTCTAACTTTTAAGTTCCAACTGTCGAATTACCCCACATTCTGTCGGAGTAGCTGAGCGTGTCTGAATTTGACAGCCGGAACTCTGAGTATAAAGTTAAAGACGCCAGTGGCGAAAGGTAGCAAACCTACTGTCCCAGTGCCACAGATGCATCCCGAAAGCCACCAGTCATCATACAAACTGCTAATCAACATGCGGTCTTCGTGCGTATGGACTTGTATAATATGTTTAATTACGTTACGATGCGTTCTTGCCATAAAACAAACAAATGGCAAAGTAGGATCGAAAAGGAGCGTTGGAACGTTGCACACCAAGAAAGGAACAAGATTTAACAAGCAACAGTAGACAGCCAATCTACATCCCAGATACACCCAAGAAACTTGGTTTCGGATGTTTGAACCATGGGTCAAGAGAAAGTTAGTAAGAAGAGCTGGTGCAAAATCCGTCGTCTTGACTCTACCAAAACAGACAGGGAACGGCGCTTCACTCTGCGAGTCAGGCTTAGAAATCTGCATCGTCCTGGGGATTTCGGTTGGACATGGGCATGAACCTTACTGCCTTTATAGTTTTTTGAACTGCATTTAACATTTGTTGATGTGGAGTACAGACTGTGCCAGTGTGCGTCGTCGTCTGGTTTAGGGCGTCTGGTTGTTGGCCTTTGAAATCCCTGGTAATAGTGACAATATATCGGCATTTAAGACAAAGTGGCTCAAGCCATTGGCCCAAGCCCCGAAAAAAGACCGGCTCGCGCAGGGGTTTGAACTTTTCGGGCCCTGCCAAGTGCTCGCACTTCGTCCAGTGTCGGACCGACTCTGTTACTGCGGAGCACTGGGGAAGTCAGTTCTCGAAGCCGGGTAAGTTATTGGCAGCAAATGCAGAGTAAAGATGCTCGAATCTTAAGCCTCGGCATCTGAGACTGTGAGAGTGACTACTGGCTACAGTGGCTCGAGGTTCTGGAGCGTCAATCATCGCCAGAATGGGCATTGGACACGCCATCCATGTCCCCACAAAGCACCGTAGTCTGACTCTGGAGTCTAAACCTAGGGCCACACAATAATTCTCCGCGGCACGAATTCGAAGGCAAATCCACCAGAGCTTGCTGGAATCATCGAATAAAATCATGGATCGGCGTTCCCTCGTGCAGAGTTGGGACTTGGTTACGATCCGCGCCTATCGCACCAAGCCTTTGCCAATTTGGTCAAGAGTGCCGGGTGATTCGCACTAGCAGAGTCTGTTTCCTTTGTTGCATCCAGTCAGCATGTGCCTGCTGGAATCGTCGGAAGAGCATCCTTGAACGACGGCTGACATCGGCCGATTCATGGGCAAGACGATGGATATGGGATCCCGGTGCATGGCGGGACGCATAAATCGGAGACCATGTCACTTTTTTTTTTTTTTCGCTCCCCGCATCTCCCTTGTTTCTCCCTCTCCCCGGACCTGTTTTCCTGATTTTCTTCCTGAGACTTTCAACAAACACTACCATCCCATAAGCTTCACACCCATCATGGCCGAGCCTGAGAAGACAGAGTTAGAGGCCCTCGAGGTCGTCCGTGACCGCGCTCAGGAAGCCGATGCCTTCATCGATGAGATGGAGGCGAAGCTCCAGGAGGCCGGTGGCTTGGAGCGCGGTTTCTTCCACATCGAGTTCAGCGACCCCAAGCACTTCACCTGGCTCCTCGTTGCCTTCGCCAGTATGGGCGGACTGCTCTCCGGTATCGATCAAAGTGTCATCTCCGGCGCAAACCTCTACCTCCCCAAGGACCTGCACCTGGACTCCAGACAGAACAGTCTGGTCAACTCCGGTATGCCCTTGGGTGCGGTGGGTGGTGCTTTGATCCTGTCCCCTTGCAACGAGTACTTTGGTAGGAAGTGGGCCATTATCATCTCTCTGATCCTGTACACTATCGGTGCTGCGCTTGAAGCTGGTTCGATCAACTACGGTAAACTACCTTCTACTCGTCTTTGGCCCGCAAAGCTAAGATTTCAGGAATGATGATTGCCGCTCGCGTGATCCTCGGTATTGGTGTTGGTCTCGAGGGTGGTACGGTACCCGTCTATGTCGCAGAGACCGTCGAGCGTCGCATTCGTGGTAACCTGGTGTCGCTTTACCAGTTCAACATTGCGCTTGGAGAGGTCCTTGGATACGCCATCGCAGCCATCTTCCTGCGCGTCCCCGGAAACTGGCGCTACATCCTCGGCTCGTCGCTTGTCTTCTCGACCATCATGTTCGCCGGGTGGGTATCATGACTAGTGATATGTTGAGATGATGCTGATTAGTTGATGCTGTAGTATGCTATTCCTTCCCGAAAGTCCTCGATTCCTTATCCATAAGGGAAGAACCCTTGATGCGTACAAGGTCTGGAAGCGCATTCGCGGTACTGCGTCGCCCGAATCAAGAGATGAGTTCTTTGTCATGACGGCGTCTGTCCGCCAGGAAGAGAACGAGGTGCATGAGGGTGCCCAAAACAAACGTTTCCCGTGGATGGACTTCTTCACGTACGTTTCCCAACCTCCATCCTCAACCCTATGGTGGCATGACAAAAGTATTTGCGATACAAATTTGACCGCCTGCTGTATTGGGCTTAATGGCACTTATTGTAGAGCCCTTTGATTTGCCGATATAAGTGGGGAGGGCAAATAGTATAGCCCTATATCCCTACAAAGCTAACCACCACCAACAGTGTCCCCCGTGCTCGTCGCTCGCTCATCTATGCCAACATCATGATCACCCTAGGACAAATGACGGGGATCAACGCCATTATGTACTACATGTCCACGCTTATGAATCAGATAGGCTTCAATGAGGAGAACGCAAACTACATGTCTCTTGTCGGTGGTGGCGCTCTCCTGCTCGGCACAATCCCTGCCATTTTCCTCATGGAATCCTTTGGCCGTCGCTTCTGGGCAATTGTCACTTTGCCTGGTTTCTTCATCGGCTTGGTCCTAATTGGTGCCAGCTACCAGGTCGATCTCGCGACGGACCTGATGACGGTGGAAGCACTCTACCTGACCGGTCTGATCATCTACCAAGGCTTTTTCGGTTCTTATGCATGCTTGACATGGGGTATGCTACTTCACCACTAAAAAAATATTAGAAAACTCTTTGAGAATTATTTACTAACAAACAAATAACAGTTATCCCCTCCGAAGTCTACCCAACCTACCTCCGCAGCTACGGCATGACCACCTCCGACGCCCTCCTCTTCCTCATGTCCTTCATCGTCACCTACAACTTCACCGCCATGCAAAATGCCATGGGCAAGACCGGCCTGGCTCTTGGCTTCTACGGAGGAATTGCCGTTGTCGGCGAAGTCTACCAGATCTTCTTCATGCCCGAGACTAAGGATAAGACTCTCGAAGAGATCGATGCGGTCTTCTCTCGCCCGACCCGCGAGGTCGTGGCCGAAAACTGGGCTGGTGTTAAGCAGAATTGCGCGGATCTTTGCCGTGGGAGGTTTGGAAAGGTGTTTAAGGAGCAGACGAAGCGGAGGTTGAGTATCAGTGAGGCGGAGTTGAAGGCTATGTCGTGAGAACCCTAATCTAGGGTTTGTTGGTTGTGTGTTTCGTTTACTATATATCATGATGCACGGGCTATTCTGCTCTGTGTATGATTGATTAATTATGAATCTATGAGGTTCCGTTTGATTATGAAGTTTGGCTAGTCAAGTATTTGGCATTCCCATCTCTTGTTTAGATATGCACCACCCGTCCCGCAAACCCGCCCCGAACCCGCCCCGAGCCCACAGCGGGGCGGGTTCGGGTTGGGATCTTGAAGCCTTTGCGGGTTCGGGGATTGGGTTGCTGGTACGTCCACACCAAAAACGGAAAAGAACAATGGGGGCCTGGGAAAACTGACGTGGGGCCTTTTTTACACGGTAGTATTTTAAGCCAGACGGCGGATACATGGTACTCGCGAGCTTTGCAAAGGTCCGGATTCCCGAGACTTATGTCTTCCTGTCTGCAGTGGGGGACGCGGATAAGGAGAGTCAGATGTGTTGGTTTCTTGTTAATAAGAGTGAGTTGAGTCTGCTGCACTTTCCTGTTCTTACATTGGATAACTAAGATTGCTAATTATTTCTTCAGTTGGTGTCGCGGGTCTCCCATCATCCGGTGAGTCTAGTCCTCTTGTTTCTCCAATTTAATAATACCCTCAACCATCCTTCCATCCCTGTACAAGTTATCTTATGCTAACGCGTAGCTTGGGCAAGCTTTTATGCGACAAAGTCTCAGTCCGTCCAAGACGCAATGCTCATTCGGTTTGCGGTATGTCGCGAAGATGAAGTTCTGGAGGTTGCGTGTAAGCGACTAAGAGGGATGCAGGAATACACCCATTCTTGAGTACTTGTTTTTTATTGTTCTGTGGCAAGGCGAGCGACTTCACCGTTGATACAGTGAAGCAAGCAATCGCTATAGGAGTTACATGAACTCTCACGCTAATTGCTAGCGTGTCAATGTAGCAATATAAATAGGCCTTAGATGTCGATACTGAATCTGAATATCATGCAATTTTTTCATAAAGAGTTGAATCGTACTTGTCGATATTATATACCTATATAGAAGCAAGAATAGAATGTACCTATCTTATACAGGCCTCTAGAGTATAAAGAGCAAGCATTTATGGTAGATTTAAGAGTTATTAATATCAATATGTCCACTACCAGAATATGATCCCTACCCTAGAGATGTGTTTAGACAATTTGCTGCGGTAGACGGATATTTTCTTGTGCTGTGAAGCGAAGTATTGATCCATCAAATATATCAATACCAACTATGGAAGAAACCCTCTTAGGTATATAGAAGATAAACTGCATGAGACCAACATTATAGCAATCCCACCTGCCACCCAGCCTAGGCACTGTTATGTCTGGTAGCAAGTTCATCTAGGGAGGTTAGGTAGGCACTTCAATGTTTGTGTGGTCTATACAGCCGCCCTAGTTATCTTCATTTTTCATCTGTCCCTTTTGCAAGACTTGATTTTTTTTTCCCCGCCAGACTACAAAAGTGAATGAAACACAGAAACCAGAAATGCTACAATATCCACGGATGTAGTGAGCGCTGCACTGCGCCATTGATAGCTGGACATCGAAAACTATCTCCAGAACAATACCATACCCGAGGCCCAGGTTTTACCTCGGGGGGCCTTCAATTATTGCGATGGTCACAATGGGTGTAGAGGCGTCGAAGTGCATGAAGAGGCCGAAGCCTAGCGTGAGAATCACCATTCCAGCCCAGATGGATTCGCGGTAGCGGCCTAGGACGGACTGTTAGTATGGCACTAAGAGGATGTTCCTTTCACGGCTTGGAAGTAAATGGGGAGGAAGTAGAATGCGGAGATATAGACCTGAAGAGAAGACTGTTAGAAAACAAATTGGGAGAGATGGGCCCGTGGGACACTTACAAAGCCGTGACAGAAGCAAACCAGCAGCGCAGCTACATTCGAGCTCTTCTTGAACAGCCACGACGGCATGATTGGATGTCTTGCATATTTGGCCTCGCTGACCACAAATAATGGCACCAGAACTGCACCAAAGATGATCAAACAGATCACGGTCGGAGATTGCCAGGCAAAATTTGTCCCGCCAAAGTTCAAACCAAGCAGAAGCATCAAGGTCACCCCTAGGATAAGGCCGATCCCCAGCCAGTCGATCTTCTTCAGGCCCAGGCGAAAGGACAATTCGTGATGATTCTGGTTATAAGTATCGATGTTAAGAACCCAAAACAAGACGCCGAATGCCACCGCGCTACACGGCAGGTTGATCCACCAGTTCCAGCGCCACGAGACCAGCTGCGTAAATATCCCGCCTAGAACTGGGCCGATCCCACTGGCCAATGCCCAGACCACACTCGTCAGCCCAAGATACATGCCCCTGCGCCTGAGACAGATAGTTTATGTTAGCAAGCTCCTGGCTTGATATCACTTGGTATTACCTTATGTCAAACAAATCCGTGATACAAATATTAACCAAAATGACCACGCCACCTGATCCGCTGCCCTGGATAGCACGACCACTAATGAACATGGCCATGTTTGTGGCTGCAGCGCAGAGCAAGGAACCGAGAAAAAACATTGCGACCGCACTGAGCAGGATAGGCTTGCGTCCCCAGATATCGCTGAGCTTGCCCCAGATGGGACTGCAGGTTGCATTTGCGAGCAGGTAGGCAGAGCCGAGCCGGAGTGAAATTCTGCGACGATGGAGGGACTTGCTGGACTCGTGACGGTCTGGAGTTATTGAGTAGTTTCAATGCACATACAAAGTCGAGCGCAGTGGTGAACAGTGATAGCTGCAGATGGAAAGTTAGCTGGGGGATTATTATAGAAAATGATCTTGCATTGCATACAAAAAGGCAACTGATTATAACATAAGTCCGTGCGCGACTTAGCGGTGGTCTGTCTGTGGGACTGTCTATCAGGTCGGATGTTGAAGCCATGGCTGTCTGGTGGTAAGAGTGAAGAGAAAGGGAGCAAGGCAGGAAAAGAAAGAGGCGAGGAGATCCCAATCAATCTTACACATTTCGGGGTATGGACGGTGTATTACACCAGCCTGACCATCTCTTCTTATCTCGCATCAACTAGCTGACGACTACACTACTGTACCTTTGTTATGGAACGTCAATCGGACTGCGACGATACGATTCACCCGAATTGCCTCTATTCTAGACTCATTTTAGACCCCTGCATTCTATACATGGTAGCCCTATACATTGTCCAACAAAAGGCCAGTATCAAGGTCACTACGTGCACATTCCAACATGCCCAGCTTCCTCTCCTCCCTGCCTCTGGTTCAAGTGCCTGTTCCCTAGTCCGTAGGCCACCGAGGGCCTGTTCAATTTACTGCGCTGTTGATTGGTAGAGGTTAGGCTATATTCCGGCAGCCTAATAGTGCGTGTCCTGGTGCTTTTTCTTACTGTATCCCCGAGTCATGTATGAGAATATCTGAGTGACAACAGCAGCAACAAGGCGGGTAGTATAATACTCAAACATGTCTTCTTAATTAATAACATCGCAGGCCAGGTCCATCATCACATACAAGTCTGCAACTAGTTCCGCGACTGTAAGCTTATAAGGGGCTGTGATATTCGCCGCCAGCTATGTTCCAATCACTGGTGGCAGTAGTAGAGAATACCATGACTGGCATCTAGGTGTCAGCAAATGGACCTAAAAAGAGACAGTCCTCTTAGATAAATATAAATAGACTACCTGTTTTTATATATAGTCAGGCAGGTAAGTAGGAAAAAACTTTATAAGAGCCAGAGAGTTCCAGGACTGTTGCGCTAAAAATTACTAGTAGTAAAACTGTCTCGGGCAGACAACTATATAGGTGCGATCTAGGCAGATCAGGCTGTAGGGCCTGATTAAAGTAACCTCTTTAGCCCAGTTGGGAGTATAGTGCCTGGACCCGTGCCTGCCACATAGGGGGTGATCAGTGCCAGAAAGGGCAACGGCCTGGGGCCGGGGGGAACACCTGGCTGGCCAGGGGGAGAGTGGGCTTGAGGACAGAGACTGGGGTCAAGGGCCAGTTAGTGCGGCAACGGGACTCGTCACGAGAGGAGGGGGGGTGTTTTTATTTTATTTTTATAGGTTATTTAGGAACCCTCCTAGACCCCCTTTAATCTAACCCTACTTTTAACAGTGATATCTGCGTAGTTTACTAAAGTACAGGGTTATTAGCTAAACTATTAATTAGTTAACTACTTATATATTAAGTAGTTTAATAGTTTAGCCAGTTAGTAGTTTAATTAGTTAATATTACTTTGGGAAAACCCTCATCGCAACTAGTATGTTAACCAGCTAGTTTACAACAAGGCGGAGGCCTTCTTTTGTTATGCCTTGGATAGCTATGAAAAATAAACTGAGCAAAATAGTGTTTCTACTTTGGGCCCACCGCGTACTGTATCCGATAAACGTTCAAGTCTATTTCGGAGTTACTAAATATGCTCCGGCGAAGAGAGAATTAATGTCTCTCTTCTCCTTTCACCTCATCTACCCGTTGAGCAAGCACTTGGCAAGGCCAGCCACCTTCCAGGTTCAAACTTTCAGATCGCTTAAACCCTTGAGACTCGTAATATTGGATCAATTTGCCGTCGCCACCTGCATAGCAATCCACCCGTAGTAATGAGACCAGCCCTGCTGGCAAGACCACGTGTATGTTCCAAAAGGCGTTTGCCAATCTTGTTGCCAGCCCATTGTCGATCCGTGACTAGTAATCGCACGTAAAGCTCAGGCTCAGAGACAGGTGTGATATATGGCATCCTCTCTCCAATAGCAAGCGCTCCTATGATGACCCCCGGAGCTTCTCCGTTCATAGTTTGGGGGTTGATAGCGGAGAGTCGATTTTGGCCCATCATGGGCGTGTCATCAGCAACCTTGACAGCGAGCCAAAGACCAAGTCCAGTTGTTGCAAATTCTCTGAGTTGTTCAGCGCGTTGTGGATTCTCAGAAAACGGTGCTGCTCCCCACTGCCCAGTTTTGTCATGGGATACCAGCCATTTGACTGCGGTGTCTAGGAGATGGAGGACTGCTGGAATGTCGTCCACTGTTCCCCGCACAATGGCTATGTCGTGGAATTCACTGTGAATCATGCTTTGAAAACATTTAGTACGTATCTGGAAGGTCTTTCACTTTTGTTCTTCATTGGATATTGTCCCCTTCTGGTCTACCTCTTCTCGGGTAGATTGGCGCTTCGAACAATAACACTTACTTTAATGCCATTTACCCAAGCAGTTTCAATTTGAAGAGAGATGGTTGTCAAATAACCTCAATACACTCAACTGATTCGAAGATTTTGGGAAGATCTCAACAAAGTGTCACCCTACTCTTGTGTCGATATTGGTCAAAGGTACCCATAGATTGCCATGTATTGTTGACCACGAGGGTCCTATTTACCACGGGTCCCCCTCCCTTTTTCATTGCAATCTGGTTTTCTGGATGTGGGGTCAGCAGGGTTTAGGCCACCGTCTATGTACTTCCATGGGATACAAAAGTGGGACAAGAAACAAAGCTGCCTATTCTTTCTGCGGTTCGTAATCATTGTTTTCAATTCCTTTTCAAAGTTCGTGTGGCCAGTCAGAATGCAGATGCCAGATGGCCCCAGTAAGTAGAGCCATTGTTCAGGTGCACCTGTATGTATCTAGGTAGATTTTTTAAAAGGGCCCAGCAGCTCCGAATCCCGGCCCAGTCAGCCACAGGTTCTGGTAATCGTTATTTGCCCAGATAACCAGGCTATTTACATTCACAGGTGCATGCCTGACAGCTGAATGCAAGAAATGCATGTTGCCTGGTGAAATTGGCCCGTTTACGTTCATTGCGCTGGCCAGCCAGCGCTTTCCCATAGGTTCTTTAGCCCAGGCACCGGCTCGGTAAGTATTTGCTGCGTCCCTTTCCTAGCCAGCATCCTTGCCCTCGATCTTTTTCAGCGGGTCATCAATCCAAAAAGCAGGCCGCGTAGACCAGCAACCGGTTGGCCAACGTTTATGGGACCACCATTGGCGTTCCAGTTGTAGTTGGCGTCAAATTGTTGCAGAGCCCGCTCCATAAACTGCGAAGATGTCCGGAATTTGGCCCAAATGGCCGGGTGGCGCATGTATATGAACGCGCCGGCGGTCTGTATACTGCATATCAGCAAATGGCCTGAAGTACCCAGTAAAACGCCAGGACATACATACTGATGCATAGGGTAAGAGTGGGGGAGATCTGGTCGTCAAAGTGTGCAATCTTGGCCTTGGATGAAGCAACCAGCTCAATTGATGTTCGTGGAGCGAATAATCTCTGGACGGGCTCTTGCCGCGTTTCTGAAAATCGAACGAGAGACTGATTACGCACTGCCGGGTAACAGTCAGAATGCATATATGTCGGCAGCTAGGGCTGGATTCACTTGAGCCTTTACAGTGGAATCGGAGAATTCGAACCAAACATCAATGCCCGATTTGAACGTGGCTTATAAGTGTAAATATATTGGCATTTTTAGTTTTCTCTCGGAAGTTTGGCTGAAGCTGAGCCGCGAGCATGGCTACCACGTCACCAAAACAAGGTGTTCAGCCCTGAACTGTTGACAACAACGGGGGCTATGTTGGGGGCCATATCGCAGGGTGAAGCCGAACTGGGACAAGATGCTGCAGAGAACAGTCTAACCGCTTATAGCAGGATCGCGCGCTTCCAATCAGATCTTTCCATTTGAGATATAAAACTGGGGCATGGGCTCAGCTGGCAAGGATCGCTACAGTTTCTTTCTGATCAGGCAGCGGAAAAGAGATCCATTCCTGGTTCGATCATCGTCGTGAGGATCGTCTTCTCCGGATTATAGTATGTCACTGCCTCAATTGCGCTATATAAAATGGCCACGCTCCCCTGCCATGATCTGGTCAGTCCAAGCTCAATAACCTGCTATCAAACTGTCCAACATGCGGTTGCACAACTCTCTCTTCTTGACATCGTTATGTCTCCCCGGTGCTCTCTCAAACTTTCTCAGCCCCATATATCCAGCCCCGAGGGACCTCACCAGCCGCGATAGTCTTGTCGCGGCCGGTTGGAAGAACTTCACAAGAAACCTGGAAAGTAGCCTCAACGGCCGCGTAAACTCATCTTTATCCGAACTAAAAGACCTTACCTTTTCAATCGGCTTGTTTTCGACTCGGGATTCAGCTGCTGAAAACCAGCAATACCACCATGCGGCTCCGGAGATTCGGAATGCGACAACGGGAACCCACAAAGTGGACGGGAACAGCATATACCGCGTCGCTAGTGTGTCAAAGCTGTTTACGGTGCTTGCAGGTTTGATCGAGCTGGATGGCCAGGACTGGGAGCGTCCTCTATCGGAGCTGTTTCCTGCATTTGCAAACTCTCTCCGCGAACATTCCAACACCCTTGACCCAGTCTATGACACCCAATGGAATGAAATCACCCCCAAAGCCCTGGCTTCCCAGATGGGTGGTATCGCACAATATGGAGCGCCTTGGTACACTGACTACTTGAACTTCAATCGGTTTTTGGGTATATCTAACCCTAGCACTGACCCTGCCACCTACGATCTTCCTCCTGTGAACGAGTCGGATCCTGCGATTTGGCCCCCCTGTGCAACCCTTGAGGGCCTAGCAGGAAATTGCGAACCAGGGCCATATACGGTGGGCGTCGCCTCCAGCCCCCCGATCTTCCTTTCGTGGTCCAGCCCAGCCTACTCAAACAACGGTCTTACCCTGCTCGGGCTCGCCATCTCCAATCTCACGGGCAAATCGATGGAAGATGTGTACCAGGAAAGCATATTCGACCCACTGGGCTTGGACTCGTCGTACTCGATCAACCCGCCCGACTCTGAGACACCCCGCGCCGTGATCCCCGGCGCCCCCGAGGAGGGTTATGCCCTCGTTAACGGCCTCTCCGCGCCCTCCGGCGGCATATTCTCAACCTTGAACGACCTCGCCAAGTTCGGCATCGGCGTGTTGAATTCAACCCTGCTCACGCATACCGAAACCCGTCGCTGGATGAAGCCCGTCACGCACACCTCCAGCCTTCACCACTCCATTGGCGCCCCCTGGGAAATCTACCGCTACGAACACCCAAACACCGGTCTCATCACCGACATCTATACCAAACTCGGCGACTCCGGCTACTACGGCAGCATCACAGCCTTCCTTCCCGACTTCGACGCAGGATTCAACGTCATCACCGCCAGTTCAAAAGGCACCCGAAGCGCACAAACCCTCTTCCTAATTCAGCAGATTGTAGACGTTCTCCTCCCCGCTCTAACAACCCAAGCTGCCGTCGAGCTTGAGCGCAAGTACGCCGGGACCTACATCTCGAATGTGAAAGGCCACAACAGCTCCATCACATTTACCGCAGCCAAGCACGGCGCACCAGGCCTCGAAATCTCGTCATGGGTCAGTAATGGAACGGACCTCACGCCTCTAATCACCGCTGTTACCGCCGCGGAATACTACCGACTCAGGCCTACTATCTCGCCCGCCGGGGACGCTGGGCAGATTGTGTTCAGGCCTGCTTCTCCCCCGCTGGCTCCGATCCGGCCTCGCGATCCGTCCAGGCTGTTCACGAGCTTTTATGATGTTGATGACTGGGCGTTGCTGGGACAGATCACTTACGCTAAACAGTACCTTTCGGAATTTGTTTTCGATGTTAGGGCGGATGGCCAGGTGGCCGCTGTGACTCCGGCTGCGTGGAGGGTGAAGTTGGCGAAGAAGTAATCTGAGAGTTTATATATTATTTGAATGACAGACGGTGAACTTATCTAGATTATGACTTTGTATATTATCCATGCATCATCATTATGTCGCTGGGTGCGCAATACCCCTGTAGAATCTCACGTTCATCGCACAGCCTCACCTACACCCCAGCTTATTCCTTCCACTGATCCCCCCAGTCTCTCTATGGCTAGGGGCGAGCTATCGAGAAGACTGATGAAACCTCCAACATACATAATATCCCCCATCCACCTCAACCATCCCAAGAGTCAACCCCCCAAATAGAACTACTACTATACTTATTCCAAGCTCGCAGACAATGGTCAACAAGATTTGTGTAGGGGATAGTCTCAAACACAAAATCATTCTCGGTTCCACCAATTCCACCGCGTGAGGCTCTCGCCATCTATCTATCATCGAAATGAGGTTGACTTGGTTCAGATATGCGTTCAACGCATGGATTCCCCTGATCTCGTACGACACAAATTACGCCCCGAGATTCCTGGTCGGAAATTCGGTGACGGTAGGGTTGATTGTCTGTGCGGCGTGCACGTTGGGGCTGGCTGTGTATCTGCAGCGAAGGGATGAACGGCGGAGTGGTCGGGATATTGAAGGGTAAGGAGAGATTTGGGATAGTACTCGAGTAAAGATCTAGATACGCCTCTTTGGGAGTGATATATAGCGTTGGTTGTGGTTCTGCTGGAATGGACACCCCTGAGGCTGGTCCTGATTGTCGATTCTATACCCCAATGATAGCTGATAGGTCTTGTGGTTCAAAAATCCCATCGGATAGGCATATTACAATTCTGTGCAGTATCTAGAAATCAGGAAAATGTTGGACGTTCAACGCCGTCCTATACAAGCTCTCGCTATCTCGCTATGCACGAATCACTTCCACCACGATCAAGAAAGTACAGTATGGCAGAGGGTATGAACAGGGCAAGAAATACATTTGAAAGAAAAAAACACAGAAAAATGTTAGATGAATATGAAAAATCTAAAGTCCTCGCCAGTCAAGGAATCATCACTTTTTCGCAGGCTGAATCGAGTCCGCTGAAAGCTCAGCAAGGAGATCCTTCGACTGAACCTCTCCCTTGTCCCTTTTGTTCGTCATACTACCATCCATCTCATGTGTGATCTCAGCGGGATAACTACCTTCAGCCTCAGGGAACTTGTGCGCAGCATCTTTAGATTCCATTTCCGCAGGCAGCCCCTGCATTGAATAGCCGTTCGGGCTGGAGGAGTCCGGGACGCTCTGGTAGGAGCCTCCATGCTCGGTAGACCCAGCACCAGCCCGAGCCTGCTTATTCTTCCTCCTTCTCAGCAGGAAAATGGCTGCCGCGACAATTAAAGCAACACCCGCAACACCACCGACAACACCGCCGGCAATAGCACCAGTCGAAGACGACTTATGCTGGTTCAGCGACGAAGATGGTTGGGCGCTTGAGGTCGGGACTTGGCCTTGGGATTGGCTGGCGGAGAAGGCACTCGTGTAGGAGCTGATCAAGTCATCACCGGCCGTCGTCAAGTATAGATCATAGCGGTCGGAGACTGAGCTACTACTGCTATAATCCCACCCGGTGGTATACACCTCGGTTGGGTAGTCGCTGGTCGAATCGCACGCAAAGTCCGTGACACTGATGTCGGAGTAAATGTAGGTGGCACAGATCGGGGCATCCGGTGAATCGCAGTAGAGGGACAAGGCACCCCGTGTCTCGGTGAGCTGGGGCGATGCAGAGATTTGACTGGCGTCGATGCAGACCGTTTGGAATTCACAGGAAGAGCCAGAGCAGCAGCCTAGCATACCTGCGTAATTGACATTGGAGGCATGGTACATACAGGTCCCCGACGATTGGCAGGTGATTTGGTCTAGAAACAGCACCGTTAGATTTAAAACACTTGGAGCTTGCGGAAACAAACTACTTCGAGTACTCACAGTCGTTGTAGTCTCCATTTACCCATCCGCACACTTCGGGGTGATCCCGATACCAGTAGGACTCGGTCTCGACGACATCTTGACGAGGTCTCAATGCCTCTGAGTGTACGCGTGCTGCCGGCGTTGGCTCCAGAGCAGGTAGTGGTGGTTGATCACCGAGGCTGGGAGTCGGCGTCGGCGTCGTTGATGGGAATGCAATGGCGAATGCTAATGGCAGCAGGATGGACACCGTGCGGAGAGCCATGGTCGCGAGGACTAGAGAGAAAGGAAAGAGAAGAAAGGCCAACGTTGGGGAAAAGAGTCTATCATTCTGGGTTAGTGATCTCCTGAAATTTCCACTAGAGATCCTCCAGCCGCACCGACAGGCTGTCAGCCGCACCGACAGACTGTCAGCCGCTGCGGACGGGCTGGGTAAGATTGGCGTTGGAGAACGACGATCGTCCTACAAGGTATCTCTCTCTGGAAGTCGATGGTTGCTCCAGATGGGCTATATATTCAGGCACACGACTCGCGTGGCGAAGAATCAGGAGCAATTGAGTCTCAGGAACCAGCACCGGGTTTGTGGAATCCATCGGCAGGACAAGCAGAATACACCAGCCTTGTGGAAGATCAATATTTCCTACTCGGGTGATTGGATGAGTACGGGAGAACGACCAGGGTATGATGCATGACGCCTCGAGTCCTAGATCCTGGACATTGTCCTGACCATGCTGTTGTTTGTATGAACCCTACCTTGTGTTCTATACACCGTCGGTTCGCACGCATCTCACCCGCGCAGCCTCAGACAGTCAGGCTACACAATGACATAAGTCTATAAGTATAAGAGCATTGCCCTGCTCCTCCCCGGGGGTTCTGATTTTAAATTTATTAAATGTTAATCTCGGGCCTCACAGTGGGCCTCAGACCCGATCTACACGTCAACCTTCTTCTTCTAACATATTTGGATTCAGCCCCCACGAGAAATGTCAAATAAATAATGGGGCCATGACTCGCCAGACGAATATGAAAAGTCAAGCATCCCCCATGACCCAGTCGGCTCCTCGAGCGCGAAGCCTTTGCAAAAACTCGCAGGTCTCTAAATTCCGGGGCCACCGCAACACCACTGGATGATCTTCGCGCCGAACCCTTGGCGAAGTACCGAGGCTCACTTGGAAAGGAACGAGCATCCAATACTCGGGGAAGCTGGGGTGTGCTCCGGCTCTGCGCCATCCGCGGCGATGGCTGCAGTAATGAGATGGAAACGATCATCCTCAACCAACGTGTCGATGCCCAATAAAGACCATCGTGATTTTGGCAGTCGGCCCTGCAGAATTATCTCATCACAAAAGGTTCGGTGCTGGGCGTGAACGCCAGCTGCATGTCGATTGCCAAAGACTCTCTTGAGACTCAAGAGTCCCAGATGGAGAAGGCCTCGGACCGGTCGATATTATCCTATGAATAGCGCTGCCAAGGGACGGTTTCTAACCTTTCTGTCTCGGGGACCCGCAAGAGCTCAATGAAATGTCGGCATAGCCACTGATCCTCCATCAAACTTGAAACCGGCCCGCAGTAAACTTGGCACAGCACAGCTCACCTTACGGTATCGAGGCTCACCTCGTTCGGCAGTGTCGCTAGAGTGGATCCAAACGCTGAACGAGTACGAGACCGAATGCGAGAGACACAGACAATTGCTTGGCGGAGGCTGTGCTATGCGAATGCGAATGCGAAATATATGAATTCATATATAGAGGTCAAAGGGCCAGCAAGATGTCTCCGTCAATTCAAACGCACAACATGGCCGACAACGACCCCAATATCTACGGGTATAACCCTTCAATCCCAGCGGCGGCCATCTTCATGGTCTTGTTCGGCGCATCCAGTGGCTACCATGGTTACCAGCTGATTAAAGCGCGGGCGCTGTACTTTATTCCCTTTTTTATAGGCGGAGTGTGTAAGTGGACGGACCCTCGTTCTCATCTCCTTCTCCTCCTGTATATACTGATTGCTTGCAGTCCAGGTTCTGGGCTACCTATTCCGCATCCTCGGTCATAACAACACCGACTCCATTCCCCAATATGCCCTCCAAACCGTCCTCATTCTCCTCGCCCCAGCCCTATACGCCGCCTCCATCTACATGGTCCTCGGTCGGCTCGTCGTCCATTTGGACGCCCAAGAACACAGCCTCGTGCGAGTCACCTGGATGACCAAGATCTTCGTCACCGGCGATGTCGTTTCCTTCCTGATGCAATGTGGAGGTAGGTAAAACCAAATATCTGCTATACAAATCTAACGAACTACTCCCTATCAGGCGGCGGCCTCATGTCCGGCGACAACCCCGACACGCGCACAGTCGGCGAAACAATCACCATCATCGGCCTCGTCGTCCAACTCGTCTTCTTCGGCTTCTTCCTCCTCACCTCCATCATCTTCCACATTCGAATCAACAAGTCCCCGACCCCGCGCTCGCGAGAGGTCGCCATGCACTGGACCGGCAACCTCACAGCCCGGAACTGGATTACACTCCTTATCGCGCTGTACGTGGTTTCTGTGCTTATCCTGGTGCGGTCGGTGTTTCGGCTCGTGGAGTTTATCGATGGGTATGGTGGGTATTTGATGTCGCATGAGGTGTTCCTTTATGTCTTTGACGCGGCGCTGATGGTTGTTGTTATGGGGGTCTTGAACTTTTGGCATCCTTGTTATGTCATTCGAGATGGGAAGGGGGGTGTTCCGAGGGGTGATTTTGAGAGTTTGCCGTTGCGATAGGGTTGGTTGATGTTATCGCTTGAATGATGGATCGGGAGATGTTCTTTCGAGATAGCTAGGCGTTGATGGCTGGATAGAGAATTGATAGATACATGGATTAGAACACCACTCGACTGCAGCGAAGCGATCGAAAGGCAGAAAATGGCCCATCGAGGCCAAAGAAGTAGGAACAGCTCCATTGATTCGGGTGAAGTCAACACAGTTCAACCGTGGAACGCTGCAAACGGACGGGGAATGACGATCAGGGTGCAGTATGACGCCACAGCTTATTTAAGAGCAACTGCTCCTCTTCCACTCTCAATTCTCGTTCATCCGCTATCATCCGCTATCATCCGCTATCATCCGCTATCATGGCTACAACCCTCACCCTCAAATCCACCCAGAAGCTCCTCTCGGGCTACGAGATCCCCATTCTGGGATACGGAGTGCGTCACCCATCTCTACCACTGCAAGGACGAAGCTAACGAGAGACTGCAGGTCTACCAAACGTACGTCCTGCTCTCCTTGAACCGACTCGATTATAATAATATTAACAAGTATCCAGCCCAAAAACGGTCGCCGAATCCGTCACCGTCGAAGCCCTCAAACTCGGCTACAGACATGTACCACGGCTCAACCCCCTGTTCCGATTTATATTACACGCAACTGACGTTGACAGATCGACTCGGCCGCCGCATACAAGAATGAAAAAGAAGTCACCGCGGCAATTTCCAAAGCCGGACTCCCCCGATCCGAAGTCTTCCTCACTACCAAAATCCCCCCGCGCGCAAATGGTTATGAGTCTGCGAAACAGAGCATCGAGGATAGTCTGAAGCAGGCGGGGACGGATTATTTTGATTTGTACGTTGTCCCTACCACGCATCATCTTATCGCCAACGAATGGCTAAACGAAGCTAAAATGCAACAGAATTCTAATCCATGCCCCCTTTAACGGCAAAGGAGGCCGGCTGGGCACCTGGAAAGCCCTCGTCGAAGCCCAAAAGGCCGGCAAAACGCGCTCGATCGGCGTGTCGAATTTCGGCATCCACCATCTCGACGAGCTAGAGGCGTACATTTCCTCCGGTGGCGGGGGCCAAATCGATGTCGGACAGTATGAGATCCATCCCTGGCTAGCAAGACCGCAGATCGTGGAGTGGTTGAAGAAGCGCGGTGCTGTGGTGGAGGCCTATTCTCCGCTTGTGAGGAGTGAGAGGTGGGAGGAGCCCGTGTTGAAGGAGTTGAGCGCGAAGCATGGGAAGACGCCGGCGCAGGTGTTGATTCGGTGGAGTTTGCAGAAGGTATCTTCTCCCTATCTCAGCTGTTCCCCTTTTCATCCCTCCTGCCTGTGGGTGTATATGGTGGTAACCTGTGAGTAGGGCCTCGTTCCGCTTCCGAAATCGGAGACACCGTCACGCATCAAGGAGAACGCCGAGGTGTTTGATTTCCAGCTGAGTGAGGAGGACATGGCCAAGTTGGAAACGGGTCGATATGAGCCTTGTTCGTGGGATCCGACGGTTCAGGAGGACTAGACAGCGACCTCTCTAGTTGCTACGCGACTCTTTCTCAATATGGATGCAAACCCTGTCTCGATCCTTCCCGTAGAGTCGAGGGTTTGGGGCGTGTGTATGAGGACTTCAACCGTTACTGACGATATACAACGACAACTCGGCGGTATACATACATCTGAGCTCGAATTAAGTAATCGAATGGTAATATTAGTGGCTTCAAATAAACTTTCTCCTCGCAAACACTAAGGCCCAAAAGACAGGCGAGATGTTTAAAGTGATCGACCCAAACCACCCACAGCCACGCGATAGCCTCCGCTTATGAAGAAATAGAGGCATTCATATCGGGGAATTTTGACCCGAAGCTGACGTATTGAAGGTATATAGTTACAAGAAGCTGAATAAATGCTAATTTAATCGCCATCAGCCCTCTTGCGCTTTTTCAAACTAGTATTGCCAGCACGCTGGTTTTGTCTCTGTCTCTGCATGGGCATCGCATGTCTGATGGGCGACCTGGAAGATTGACTGCCATCCCTGCTTGGTAAACCAAAATCCGAAATTTCTGACCTTAACGCAGATTCACTATCGTTTAAGAACAGATCCGTACTACTGGTCGATGCTCAGCACGTCTGGTTTGGGTGTAACCGATTGGAACTCGTCCAGGAGCTTATGGGTGAAAAACACCCGTAGCCTTCGGTTCATGGACAAAAGAAACGTCTGAACATTATCTGCTGTGATTAGGATTGAGAGAAATCAGGTTTCGATTGGGCCTATGTGGCGGACAGCATCGGAAAGTGACGGCATTTTCAAGCGGACACTTACTAGCAGCGAACATAGCAGGAATAGCAGCAATCAGAATGTCCTCCTTGACGATCCGCTACTAAACCGCTACCACAACAGCCTGCTTTTCCGCGACCTTGGCCTCTAATACTGATTCGGCTTTGCTCGGAATTTGTTAGGCACATCGAATATTGGCGTGTACCCTCTGCAGCTAGGTCCGAACCATACGGTGTACCTTATCGACACGCTTAGATTTAACGATACATTTTGGGCTGATGGCCAGATTCTCATCGAGATCGCAACTTGGTTGTCGAATTCGTACACCAACAAGGTCAATCCCAACGGTGTGATATACCTCCATGATATCACTCAGGGCAGGATGTATAGGTCTTCACTCCAGACATTGAAGACTTTCAAGGAGCTTAGTGGCGAGGACGCCCTGAAGAAGGTTATCCTGACTACAACGCATTGGGATACTGTCCATCCGGGTAGCCTTTCTCAAACTGAGGCAAAGGAAAAGCAATTAATCGAAACGGACGCGTTTTGGGGATCCATGATAGCGAAAGGAAGTCGGGTTGAGCGGCATGATAATACCAAAGCATCCGCACAGCGACTCATCCGACTTATTGCTCCCCAAGACCCAGTTACCCTCGCAGTCCAGTCACAGATGGTTGACCAGCATATGAAGCTTTCCGATACAACTGCCGGTAAAACACTTGCTCTAGACCTAATCAAAAAAGATAGATGATAACTACCGCCAGCAGCTCGAAGAACTGCGACTTAATAAGAAGCAGAGTAAAGATATACAGAGACGGCATCAACAGGAACTTGCACGTATGCAGGAGAAGCTCGCGATAACCAGTCGCGAGATGACCAAACGAATGAACCGAGAGCTTGAAGCCAGGGAAGCGCGGTTCCGAGAACAGGCAGAAGCGCAGGCTTAGCGAGAAGAGCAGTTTCGGCGTGAACAGACAGAGGCGCATGCCCGTCGAGAGAAGGCTCTGCGTCAAGACCTTGAGTGGGAGAGGCAGCAGCTTCGTGAGCGAGATTCTAGGCCGTGGGATGGTGAAGACGACGACGACGATGATACAGACTCAGATGTCTCAGATGTCTCAGACACCAGTGCCTGGCAGCCATACCAACAGCGGTGTCTATATCAATGGCCGCCGGGTTACAGATAACAAAGGGTATACCTCTGGTGGTGGAAGTTTGAGTATTAACAAGATTGGTAGCGGTAGTCTTGCTGTTAATGGTTGTTACATTACATCTAAGAGTTTGTTGGTGTTGTGAATATAACAAGGTTGGATATATATATCCAAGCACAAACTAAGTACTTAAATGGCAATAGTGAATACCAGTTCTTTCCACTGCAGTAACTTTAGTTAAACTGTCTGCTTGATAATACTAAGGCAGAAGACAAGAAAAATATATAAGTGATGTACTCATGTTATGTTCTCTATTATCAAGGTAGCTCTTTATACAGCCTGAAGCGGCTGGCATAACAGATAATCAGGTAAACAGATGTCCACCTAAACCCCTATATCAAGCCCTTTATTATTTATATATATCACATACGACCACAGGGTGTGGAGAACAGGGCTTCCCGTCCGCTCAGCCGTACTTAAGCCACACGCCGGCTGGTTAGTAGTATGGTGGGTGACCACATGCGAATCCCAGCTGTTGTATGTTTTTTGCTCACCCAATTTTTTTATAGCTTTCTGTATTGCACCTTTATCTACAGCCTAAAGGCCCCCAGGGCCTCTATTATTCACCTAACTATCCTGAATGCCAAGACTGCTGACATGGCGCTCTCTATAGGAAGCCCCGTGGGATAATCTGGGTAGTGGATTGGCCTTTAGGGCCATGGCTAAGGCACCCACGACTTGTATATCAGAGTACTTGCATCCGCAATTAAGATATAGTCTGCTGAAGCAACACTGTCTATTCAACCTATATACTGATTCTTATTTACTATCATGTTGTCTTTTGTTGATACTAGTTCATCGGGTCAGAGCAGTCCGGTATCCCCTAGGGGATTCGTATTCAGAGGAAGAGGACTCAAGTGTACTACAGATCCTGAAGGAGCTAGATATTGCTGCCCTCGATGAAACTGAACCGATTTTTCGTTTTGACCAACCAAAGGTTCAACTCTCTTTACCCAAGATCTCGCAACCGGTTGAAAGAAAATCCAACCCAGAGACCGAAGAAGGATTGGTTACCAAATCATTTCTTTAAGGACGCTCTCGATGGGTCGACGAGCCGGTCGTAACGCACTGGGGAGAGCCCTGCATTGAGCTTCGTTCCAAACTGGAAACTGTTGATCAACTCTATCGGAAGTGGTGACAATTCCCGCTTAAGCCTTTCGATCCGTTCTTCGACAAAATATGGTTGGAGACCGCTACTACCCTTCAGAATGCTGCACTTCCATGGCATAACAATATTCTCAACATGCCAGAGGAGATTGACACCCGGTGAGACTTTCAAGCTCCTTCCACATTGGTATCTGTCCGGGTGGGAGACTGGCATGTGGTTCGAATGCTATCTAACACGTCTTCAGCTGGCCGTTTATTTTAAGAACTTTGAGAGAGCAGCCATCCTGGCAAAGGGCAGAAGGGTCTCAAACCCAGATGCTTCGGGGTACATTACAAACTGGATCGAGGGCAACTACTACGGGATGAGGGCATTGAAGCAGGGACTCGCCGTACAGCATCCTGGGAAGCGGCCAGTTCTCTTGACACACCACTTTGAGTCCGAGATTGCGCATACGGCTTCGAAGTTATTGGTATATAATGGCATGAAATTGTTCTTGAGGAGTCCGAAGCTTTGCACTCGAGATTCGGTAACTTAACTTCAGACGGAGAGCGACCTATTATTTTCATAGCCACACTTGGGAACACAGAGGGAGACACCGATGATATTCACATTGTTGACATTATTTCCACGAGATTTTCACTCATCCTCCACCTGGATGCTTGTCGTGTGTTCGATTACGTGACGACTGTGGACGACGAGCTTCGCCAGCTACTTCGCCTGCCTCGCCTCAGGCTTCACCATTCACAGGTCGGAACATCTGGCTGTATCCTAGGCGGAGAACTATGTGCAGAGGCCATCGTGGCTGGGGGATCAAATGCGCATGTCTTCCCCCCTCCTGTGGTCGTCCTCAAACCGAAGCTTCTTGGAAATCAGGCACCGACAACTGTTGAATATGTTAGGGGTACTGACAGTACTCTAGCAGGATCTCGAGACACCCTTGGTCCGCTGATAATGTGTCTCCAAGAGTTGCGATTTGGGATCAACGGGTTGAAAGACATTTACGAGAGCTGTGCGCTCAGGCGCCTGAGACTTGTGGAAGGACTAAGATCCATGAATGTTTCATTTTCCGCCCACAGGGCCACATTAGACTTGAAGATTCTTACCAGCTGCCTTTCTACAGCCGGCAAGCTGATCGAACTTGGAGCTAAATTACTAGGAAAAGGGTGGTTTCTTCTCACCGTGCAGCCGAGTGCTCAACTGGAGGACTTCGAAGGACTCCTTGGTCTGTTTGGCTCCAAACGGTCGAGAGCTACGGAAGATACACTATCGCAGCGAATTCCGTCTGTCTATCGCTTAACAGAAGGGGTCACTAAGAAGATTTGGGACACGGTCCAGGATTTCAAGATTGCAGCTCGGTCATCGGGTGGTTATCCGCTCAACCAGGCCCCCTACTCGGCTCTTGGTCCTGCGATAGGCCCATTTCTCACACTGAAGATACCGCAGGAGTGGTAAAGGCCAGTCCGTCTTACATTCACGTAGACGGGGGCGTTGGACTTCGGGTTCCTCGTTAAGGGGGTGTGTCTCGGCCCACCAGGTGCTCTATGCACAGGTGAGGGTGTCCCAGTAGTTCAGAGCATTACGCTCAGTCACCACAAAGCATATGGCATTATGGTGTCTGGCGAGGTCATAGGTTACTGCCCTAACTCGTCCGAGCAGTTCTCTACTGTAACTAGCAGCGTTGATCCCCGTGCTGTATTTGAGACATGGCTCTTCCATCACCTCTACTCCGACGGCGACCTTGTATCTGTCTGGCGGTACTGTCTTGAGAATGCGGCATTATTGCGCAAGGTTCTTGTCAAAGTCAACATCCCAACACGCTTCAATGAGGGGAGTATCATCACCCTGCTAGAGCGTCCGCCACCATGGATTATCAAAGAATTCCAACTTGCGCCCGAAGGGGACTGGGTTCATTTCATTACGACGCCGCATATCTCAACCGCGACAATCATGCGCTTTGCTCGAGCGGTGGCTCTGATAGACATTCACTGCGCGACCGCGTTCGACTCTCTCATCACCACTCTACATCGGCATGTCAAATTACAGCGTCTTACGTGCCAGAGTCCTTATGTGAGCAAGGCACTAGCTACTATGAAGACGGCGATCTTAGCAGATACATCATCCTAAGAAATAGCGGTTGAAATAGGTCTAAATCAACCTGGCCACGTATGGGGTAGGTTCATTGGCGGTGCGATGTCCTTTGCTGCTGTAGACGACGAGGATGGGGTCCAAGTGGTGTTTCTTGCCGAAGCAGAGCAGCAAAGAGTTCTCAAACCGAGCGTAATACTTTTCAGGCCCACATTTTATGAGCAGGTGCCGATGCTGCGCGATGTTGCTATTCAGCTTTTCGGATATGTCGGTGAGCTAATGGATGTCAGGATTGAAAGCCACCGGGTTGAGTTATAGAATGGTTCAATACACAGCATAACAAGATCCCTAAATGATTGCATTTGTGTGAGTGGCTAGATGCAAGCTGCATCTTAGCCCTTCGGAGGTTACATTCCAGCCTGCGCCGATCTTACATTAGAATTCTAGCGAAGAGAGTCACGTAAGACCGTAACTTAAGTTGCAGGGGTTCTTTGACAAGTTCTTTTATAGCCCATCCTACGCGCCCGCTAGAAGGTATTATTTTCAAAAACCATCTTCCTTCTCTTACTTCAGTTCTGCTACTCTTGCTCAACTTTTCATGGCCTCTGACACAAAACCACCGACTGAATGTGTCCAGCATAGATCGCCAAATGTCGCTGAAGGGGAACATGAGGGGCTGGGGCCTTCCTCGTTTACATGGCAACCTGGTAAGAGAGTGCAAATCCCAAGGCTGGGGGGTTTTACTGACAGTTGTTTTTTTTATTTAGGGGATCACTGAGTGCCTACGGTTCGTATGAAAAGTACTATGAAACAACCATGTTGTCGCCCACGCCCTCAACCAGCATCGCCTGGGTCGGAACACTGGAAAGTGTCATCCTCATCTGTAAGTCGCAACACCGCTGGAGGCGCTCTCACAGACTAATGGGGGTTCTTGATTCACAGTAGGAGGCATTGTAACTGGGCCCATCTTCGATCGTGGATACATCCGAGAGCTCTTAGTAATCGGCACGGTCATCACAGTATTAGGCGTGATAATGCTGAGTCTGGCACGTGAATATCATCAGGTCCTTTCTTATCCCAGGGAATCTGCATCGGCGTCGGAAGCGCAATCCTGTACGTGCCCAGCGTCAGTCTCATCGCGTCGAGGTTTCAGCGTCGTCGCCCATTAGCTATGTTCATCACCACTTCGGGGACAGCAATAGGTTCGCCCATCATGGACTAGATGGATTTGTCATTCATTACTGAGACTGACACTGACACGCACAGGTGGAATTATCCATCCCATCATCTTCTCTACCCTCCAACCCAAGCGCTGTTCTGATGGTATATGTCTACTATAAGATGTCGAGGACAGCTTGGGGGTTAGCTAAGCTAGAGCGACAACCTTGTGATTTAGCAAGGAAAGCCTTTCTCAAGCTTCTCATTGGCAAGTGTGACAAGTAACTTAAGGGTGCTAGTCAATACGAGGCCTTATACTTACGATTTGGAAGAATCATAGATGGGTCGCGGTGTGAGCCAGGAGCAAAAGGGCTTTGGGTGTTAGTTATTTCGTCCCAATTTATGGACAGTTTATAGATCAACCAGCTGAATGCCAGATAGACTGCATGAGTAAAGGAACTATACTGAGATGGCAGATCTGGGCATACATTAGACCATTACCGGCCGCGCCGAAGAAAGTCCGCACTTCCTCTATTATACCATGAACCTTCGAATTAGCTGGGATACATTCCCTGTTACCCTGTTTTAGGTTGTTTGAATCTTCCTGATTCGCAGTGTTTGTAGTTTTATCCAGAGTTACATACTTATGATGGCCCCTTAGTTTACTGCTGCAATCTAGAAAGAAAAGAAACAACAGGAGCACAAAAAAAAGCAAAGAAGGGAAGTGTGTTATTGTTCAAGCTGGAAATAAGAAGCAGTGGTAGGAAAGGAGAGTAAGCTAAATAAGGCAACAAGGAGACATTAGGTGTTGTCTAAGAGACCCTAGTCTCTGTCTATCGGGCTCCACTGTCATAACCTTTGGTCCTGCCTAGTATATAGTATGCTTGCTGGAGGATCTGTTAATTTTCTAGTATTATACCTTTTTAATGCAGTGGTCAGCCTGGTAAAGCAAGCACCCAGGCTGCCTCGGTCATGGTATCTGATTAGTCTTGAGCATACAAAAAAACAAAGGTGCGCTACAAATATAATAGGGGATTCAACCAATTTACCTTGCCCCCAGTAGTGCAGTTTTACACTTTTGTTAAAATATGCCTTTAGAGTAGCCCGGGTGCAGAGTATTTAGGCTCCTGAACGTGGGCGGCAAAGCGGCGACAGAACAGACGCTGGGACTGGTGAGAACTGACATATACATGTTGCATTTATATTTTATTTCTTATTTAATTTCACTCCTCCATCTCAAGCAGCACGGTGGCCGGGGCCCAGACTTTATGCTGGTCATAGTGCTCAGCATTCTCTGACCCAAAAGCCAGGATGGCGGGTTGGACGATTAGAAGGACCCTGCTCCCGTCTAGACTGGTGTCATCCTCGTCGATATGGTGCAGGCGATGCGCACTCATTAGTTCACTGGCGACACTAAACCGGGGTAGATCCTGAAGGCTTTGACAAGCCATAAAGGCTCGCTGGCCCCAGAGGGTAAGTGCCAGCTGTGCCGCCCCTTTGTACAGGGATTGGAGCTCTTGAAACCGCTTATCATTGGGTTCATCGGCTCGAATGTCCGGTCGGAGTAGAATACGCGCTGGACTGCTGAGGAAACCACTCGCGAACCCGCTGCAGCTTTTGTCGGCCCTCGCTAGAAGGAGGGCGTCGGCTGTATTGGAAAGACTGCGGATTGTCTGGGAGCGCCAAAGGTGTCCTTCAACCTGGCCAGCTGCTGTGCATGGTCAGTTAGCGTATAAGCGGTCGATACGAGATTATAACCCTCATACCTTCAGCCATAGCGTGCTGCAGCATTCGCATGTCCTCTGGCCGTGGCACCGATTGGTCGCCATCAATGCTCATGAACCCAAAGAAAGGATTCGTAAAGAACCGCTCGAATACATCCTTGGCCAGGATGGCCTGGACGAGAACTGCTGGTATCTTGTCTTGTCCAACAGAAATCTTGCTGACTGCCGTGTCCCAGCTATCATAAATGCAGTAGCCGTTTAAGCTTCCAATTGCTAGATCCTTGTCGCTCGTCGGGACACCGTCCAGGTCCGAATAGACTGCGACACTATGGTTCCGGGCCCAGGTCCGCACTCTGCCCACCAGCTTTGCCAGGTCGTTTCTGATAGAGCTATCCTCTCTAGGAGCGTGCCACTTGGTCACCACTATTGGCTGCAGAGTGGCTTCTTGCCGTCCGATGGCGGTGGGCTTAAGGTGTTTGAGCTGCTGCTGCTGCTGCTGCTGCATTTCGACCAGCCTGTGTTGCAGATGTTCAATTGTCACTTTTTGCTGCCTTATTTCCTCGTCTTGCTCTTTGAGAGACGTATCTTGCATGTATAATTGCTTCGTTAGCTGCTCGATCCTTGCAGCGCTTTCTTGGGAGCACTGCTCGCGCTCGGCACTCATCTCCTGGATTTGAGCTTCAAGCGTCCGAATCTGGTGTCGATAACGGCCATCATCGATAGAACTGCCCTCTTTCTTCGTAGTTACTGACGGTACGCGTGAATTGTTGCTGCGGTCCGACCACGTCGTGTCCTGCGGAGAAATTGGTTGTTCCCTTGAGGCTGACCCTCGTTCTGCCTGTCGCCGGCTCTCTCTACCGGGCTTTAAGAACGCGGGAATGCGCATGCGAGAACTAGATTCTGAACCCATATTGGTACTCGTGAGCTGTGTAGGATGGATCAGTTTCGGAACTGCTGGCTTCCAAAGAATTCTCGTCGATACAAATTCGAGCGAGAAGCCGTCGGCGCTAAATGAAACTCCCCCCCTGGTTCCTAATTTCCACTTGGCTACAAAAATAAAATAAAAAAAAAGCAACGTGTTAATAGTTATTAGCGCTTAAATTAGTAATCTGCTCCGGATTTCCTATATGTACTGCAGACAGGGCGGCTACAGCGGGCAATCTTCTGCCTTTACCCCTCGAGTCCCGAAGACGAAGGCACGCTTCCTTTAGGATAATAACCAAAGAAGAAAATGTCCCTGGAGAAGGAACCCACGGTCTCACTGCCGGTATTTGGCACTGGAAGCCCGATTTCTGGCGCCAAAGGATTTGCGCCAGTCCTTGGTGGGAAAGAATCCGTCGTCACTGGGTTGAGCTCGCTTTCGCTGGATTCCACAGAGTCCACAGACAGAATCATCGTGGGAGTTGATTATGGCACTACGTTTACAGGTATTTCATGCGATTGTTTCCAGATCAACAGCTTCCGCGCGCCGGCTAATAAGATCTGGATGATTCCTTGTCGATCTAGGCGCAAGCTACGTGAGCTCCAAAGCGACCGACATAAGCGAGATCTTTGTCATTACCAACTGGCCAGGTCCCACGAGGGATGTGGACACTGTCTATAAAGCTCCATCGCGAATTGCATACGCGGCGGAGAATCCGCGTGTCAATACGGATCGCTGGGGGTATCAGGTAACGCCGGGCATGGTCGGCTACTCATGGACAAAATTGCTGCTCGATCAAGGGTCACCCTTAACTCAATACGATGACTCCGCCCTTGAGGCAGCATCCCAAACGGGGATTATGCGGTTGCCTGAGGGGAGGACTGTGGTTGATCTTGTTGCTAACTATCTGACTGAAGTGTATAAGCACATTCTCAAGACAATCGCGAAAAGCATTACAGAGGAAACGCTGCGGATTACCCCTATTGAGTTCTGGTTTACTGTTCCAGCCATTTGGTCTGATCGGGCGCAGAGCGCCACAAGAATAGCTGCTCAGCGAGCAGGCTTTACAAGCAGCGTCTTCCGGCCTCGCGACAGGATCTTCATGATTAGTGAGCCAGAGGCGGCGGCGATCGCGACCTTGAGGAAGTACACTAGCAGCAGCAGCATTGGAGGCTCCGTCAAGGTAACTTCTACTAAGACTTGGAGATTCCAATCCTAATGCTCGAGCTTTAGGCCGGCGATGGGGTGCTTGTCTGCGATTGTGGCGGTGGTACCGTGGTAAGGCTTGATGACCCTAAGCTGTTGAAGTAGACAAAGGCTCAAGGCCTAGGATATAACAACATATCTTATCGAGACGACGTCCCCTTTGAGATTTGAAGAATTGTGTACTGGAATTGGTAGGCTCCCGTTCTCGCGTCTTCAAGGTTCCCTGTGAGCTCTCATGTCTGATATCAATTGTAGGAGGAAAGTGCGGATCGACTGCAGTAGATCGTAACTTTTACAGCCTGATGTCAGAGCGGTTTGGTGAAGCATTTGATAAGCTTCCAAGCAAGCGAAAGAGTCCCGGTAGTCAGTTCATGAACGAGTTTGAGAAGGTAAAGAAGGATTTTGGAAATTCCGAGGAGAAAACCACCTTCGAGCTCCCTTTGAATATGACCTTGGATGATGCAGACCCTGAGTATTTCGATGCCGACGAACGTTTCGTTCTTATTTCCAGGTGAATGCGAAGTGCCTTGTTGGTTATGATCCTCAAGAGCGGATTGCTAACACTACTTACTACACCAGTGGTGACCTGCGCAGAATATTCGATCCCGTTGTGGACCAAATTGTCCAGTTGATAAAGAAGCAAATCGAAGAAGCTAAGAAGGAAGCGAACAAGGATGTCATAAATGTAGGGACTCACAAACACTCACTCCCAGTTCGCTGGTTTTGTGTTGACGAAAGTTAGAGAATCGTGCTGGTAGGCGGCTTTGGTGACTCGGAGTATCTTCGGAAGGCCATCAAATCAATCTTTGAAGCTGACGGCAAGATTGCCATCACTGTCCCTGAGACCCCGTATGAGACGTTGTGGAGTGATATAACTCTACCCTGCTGACACCCACTAGGCAAGCTGCGATTGTGCAAGGAGCAGCCCTGCGAGGATTGCAGGGCCTCCAGTCAGCGACGAAACGCCACCGTCGACACTATGGCTTTTCCATTGACGGCGCTTTTCGGCCTGGCATCGACGATGATGCTCACTCGTATTGGGATGACTATAATGATACCAAGATGGTTCGAGGTGTCATGAAATGGGTCATTACCAAGGTGAGCATAGAGACGCCCTCGGCAGAGAAATCTTCTAAATTAGATACTACGTAGGGCCAGAAATACGCGACAGGTCATACTGAAAGCTTCCCACTTCACTGGAAAGGACATCCCCATTCCAGCGCTACGCCGTCAATCAAATTCTATGCTTGCGATCAGACACAGGCTTCTGAAAGATGTGATTCTAAAGGTCCGCGGTTGAGCTTGTCCACTCCCAGTGTCAACTGGATATCTAACTGCTTCATGATAGACGTGTACGAGGTTGGTAGTATCCTCATCAGCTTCGCCCAGGTTGACAAAACGCAATTCGACTCGAAGCTGATCGACGGCTCCCGCGTATATGATATTCGACTCCAGCTCAAGGTCATCTTTGGTGAAGTGCTGAAGTTTGAAGCCACCAGCCAGGGCAAGAGAATTGGCGAGACAACGATCAACTTCAGTACGATCAAGTATTATTGATAGCATTGGAAGTACATCCTCCCTGCAGCTTGACTTGCAGCAATTTGCTGAGCTTTGAGCTTTATATTCTTATTAAAGATGCCAGCCGCACCATAAACCTTGTGGAGAACAGGGCATCCTATCTGCTTAGCCGTACTTCAGCCATCTACAGGAGTAATTCTAATAATTTAATGTATTGGAATATCTTAAGACTGTGTACTGCCGTTTACAATTGACAGGGATGCTGATTTTGAGGTTCTGGGGGCTGCTGATGTCTGGGGAGAAGGGTGGTTAATAGTACGACATATGACTCGCTGTTTACTTTGTATAAGGAGATTAATATGAATAGGTAAAACTCTATACAGACTGATTCTCCACAACACTTTAACCATCTGAATGGCACCTGAAGAGTGATAGATACCACAACAGATGTTTTCCACTCACCACTCATACCCTATTTGCGTGGTGTCTCGTTGGCGAAAGGTACTGTAAAGACTAGTGCTTGCTCATGCTGGATGATCCAAAGCAGAGTGGTACCGAAGTGGTGAAGAATGGCCTTGATTTGCAATGGTTTCATAACCATTGGATCGAAGTTTATCCGGATATCCAACGTTTGATGATCTTTCTGAGTTACCAACAGCACGAGTGCGTAGGAAGTGGCGGCGAAATAGTTCCCAACGGGCTCCTCCATTTCTTTCATAAGGCCTGAGCGAAGCTGCATACCTTTCTCTCCAGTTTCAAAAATCAACAGACTTTGAAACTGGCAGGCGCAGTTTGCAGCATCACTGAGAGGGGAGAGATTCTGTAGTCCAATGTGCTCGTATGGGATTCGGGTGGCGGATTTGATCTGCAGATGATGAAGCATGTCCTTGACCGTTGCAGCTGGTGGCAGGTGGACGCGCACCGGAATCGTCGTAAACGCCGGAACCACCATTAGGTCCATATTATCGACAGAAACGGCACGGCCCGCCAGCACAGTTCCGAAGACGACGTCTGGACTAAATGTATAGTGGTATAGGGTGAGGGCCCATGCTAGTTGGACCCATGTCGAAGCAGTGAAATCGCTTGCTACCGTCGGGAGTGATGAAAAGGTGACTGTTTCCGTCGCGGATGCCACTGGGATGTAGTCGGAAGAAGGGAGGGATGGAAACTGAGGCCCGGTAAATGCATCCAATTCTTGTCGCCAGTATCCTTGCGCCTCAGGCATCATGTCTACTATAAACCTAACAAACGGAGTTATGGATCCTTGTTCTATAGGTAGCGCGTGAGCGTGATATGCTGCCTCAGCCTGCCTTAGGGTAAGTATTCTCGACCATCCATCGAACAGAGCGTGATGCATAGTCGTTACTAACAACCGTTGCTGTTTCACGGTGTCCTCAATTAGGGTAAACCGAGTCAGAGCATCCCCAACACCCATAAGCTGGCTGCGATCCTGCGAAAGATACTGTTCTAGATCACTGTGGTGTTGCCACTCGATTGAGTCATGCGCAGTGACAACTTGCAAACTTCCTATAGACTTGCATCGAATGATTCTGGTCCGGAGAATAGGGTTTTGAGCAACAACGATGTTCCAAGCTGCCTTGAGCTTGGCGACATCGACGTGTTCTCGGATGGCGTAAACGTGCTGCATCAGATTGGCACCAGGGAAGCGCTCAGTTCTACCAATCAGGCTTTCTTGCATTGGGGTACAAGGGTAAATGTCCTCTATCGTTGCTTTGGAAAGACGACACCTTTCCATAGCACTGCATATGATCCCTTCAAGCACATTTCGATCCACATTGACTAGTGAAAACGGATTGCCGTTGACAGGTCTTCTCTGGGAGCCTTGTGCAGATGCGTCTTTTAGTCCCTTCAATATATCAACCTGAGCAAGGAATCCGGGGTTGCGAAATATTGTCTCAACATCCAGTGCAATACCACGCTCGCGAGCACGGTAAACCAGCGTTATTGCGGCCACTGAATTTCCACCGAGGCGGAAAAAGCTATCTGTGAGACGAATATCGATGGCCTTCATTGCTAGAACATCAGCCCAAAGGAGTCTCAGCGTTCGATCCTCCAAGGACGCCAGTTGCTCTCCCTCATGTGTAACATCTCGATCTTGACACATTGCACGTTCGCCATGCATATATGTTTGTAAGCCCTTCTCCATAAATTGTGACAGTACGTCTTTCAAAAGCCGGCGATCCTTCTTACCTGAAGTTGTCAAAGGCATGCATCGGAGAGGAAGAAAAATTGACGGGATCATATACCTTGGGACAACTTCCGCTAGCTTGTCAGGAAGTTTTTCCCAAGAAGCTGGAGTGGCCCAAGCTGGGGCTATCCATCCATCCACACACTGGTCGTCCGATATTTGCAAATGAGCGGACATGTCAACGCATACAACAACCCTGGGGGGGGCACTGATAAGCACAGCAGCAATCCCAGAATACTCCGCGGATTCCAAAGCAGCCAGGCAGCGGTGGACATGAAACTCAACCTCTTCCAGTTCTATTAGCTGCCCGAATAGCTTGATTCGATTGTCTTTTCGACCGCAATATATGACGGTGTGGTCACGGGCATCTAAACGTCCCAGATCACCAGTCTTGTATAGACGTTGCCGTGGCCGAGAAGTGGCTTGCCAATTTAGCCTGCCAACAAAGAATTGTTTAGTTTGGTCTTTATTGTTAATATAGCCCTGTCCCATTGCTGCACCCTCGATGACAATTTCACCAACGCAGCCCACGGGAACGAGTTTATGGGCATCATGGGGATCAACTAGCCATAAGGCGGCGGCCAGTCCCTTGCCAATATTCGCGCAGTTCGTGTGCGGGAGTACGGTATTCCAGGCACTGATCCCAATACATTCACACGGCCCATAGGCGTTTATAAGTTCCAGCTTACGCGCCCAAATCTTTTGGAGCTTTGGGGGCATCTGCTCTCCGGCGACAACCAAGTACTCTAACTCTGGAACCAGCTCAGGCCTCAGCAGCCCAACGACTGATGGTGTTAAAGAGGCCCATGTTACTCTGGAGCGTTGCATAAAGCCGGCAACATCATTCAAGCGTTCATTATCCGATGGGACGCAGAGACAGCCGCCCCAAATGAGAGTTGTCAGTATGTCTCGGTAACTGACATCGAAGGAATATGACGTGAACTGCAAGACTCTGGGCTTCATATCCAGTCGAAGAGCTGGGCCGGCTGCTTTTGCCTTGGTACAGAATGCGCCGTGGTCCACCAAGATACCCTTGGCTCTCCCGGTAGATCCTGATGTGAATACTACGTAAAGCGGATGGCTAGAGGTAATCTCGGGAGTGCTCCAGCAACCATGGCCGGCTGTCCAATAAGCCTCGACACCACTCACGGTAAGTATCTTCGAGGCTAGGGGCGCTATGCGTTGCTGTTGAGTAGGCGATGATAGGACCAGCCATTCGCCGACATCATCAACTATCTCTTTCAACCTCTTGAGTGGATGGGATGGATCCAGAAAGACGAACGCGCCGCCTGCCTTGATGACACCCAGAACGGCCACAATCGCCCATTTGGACTTTTCAAAGCACAATGGGACAATGGCTCCGGGCTTCACACCACTTGTGGCTAGGAATACAGCTAGTTGCAATGATAACGTATGTATCTCAGAGTAAGTGAGCTCTCCATCCCAGGATAAAACTGCCAGCTTATCCGGCTGTGATTCACATCGATCTTGAATCCAGTGATGCACACATGCCTCAACGCGCTCTGGTATGCCGTTGTTCCGGGTCATCAGACACTCATAATCGTAATTGCTGAGGAGTATTAAGCTATCCACTGTATCATCTGCATGAGACATAATCTCATTCATTACATGTCCCACCAAATGAGAAATGTGGAGGGCCTGTTCATCGGAGATAATATCGCGAGAGAAGCTTAACAGCCCGGAGATCTCTCCATTTTCTCCTAACCTGTTGTCTGTGATCTCCATATTGATAGCCTCCATTTCGTTCAATGCCGTTGAGCAGTGGTTATCCCCAGCGCGTAAGTTTAGTGAGGAATTAAAAGGACGGTCGCCCACAATTCCAGCCAACTCCAAGAGTTGAGTTGTGGAGTAAGCCGATGCATGTTTACGGTGACTCATGATGATAACTAGGCTTTGATTCAAGAGCTCGCGCAGTGTTGCATTGGCAGGAACGTCCATGTAGTAGATATACCATGCCGCATCCTCTTGATACGCAAAGCTGATGCTTTCCGCCCCGGTATAGAGCCGCAAAACCAGTCCCCACGCAACTTGGATGAGGTTAATTAGATTGATCTCGTGGTCGGCACAGAATTCATCCAACTTAGGCTGGCAAGGCAGCTGAATACCAATCGATCCGCGACATCGGTGCGAATCTGCTGTCCGTTGATACACACCACAGCTGGGGAACAGACAGTGACAGAGTCCCTGTAGGTAACGAGTCCAATAAGCTCGAGTTTCCTCCATTATGAAGAAGTATGAGAATCCGGTTACTTAGGAGCCGATGATAGTGGTCAATTAGGGACATGAGACCATCATTAGAATAAAAATAGCTACTCTCTATGCCGAGTTTTGTGCGGGCATGCGAAAATGGCTGGTGTCAACAAGCACTTGGTCCATTTCCGCGGCAGCAATCCATTCCATGAAATATGACCCTTGCTTGCATGCATTCAAGGAGTTGCTGTCATCAATAAGCGGTGTGCGAATCCCTCACTGCCCAACGATCCAACTGCAGATTCTACGGGCATCGAGCTATGTCATAGCTGCAGCACCATATTCCTCTTAAGACATGTCTTTCTTTCTTTCTGGTTAGTAGCACTAATGGCTTCCTGCTTGGGGATTGGTCAATACCTATTATGCCCGATGATGTCCACATTAACAGTGGACGTTTTGATATTGTACATCAGTCCATCTTGGATATACAGTTTAATCAAAACCCCTTTTTCTCAAGCTAACGAACATAAACACGGTAGGCGATAGAAGAAGAGGTATGAAGGCTAGGGGACTACTGCTCCACACATACCCTAGACGGCCATATAATGCTGGTGTGGCAAGCAGCAAGACTCCGGTGAGGATGGAACGGACGATTTATATTGATATGGTAGAAATACGTTCTTCCTCGGATTACGAAGAAACAAAATAAAATACTTCAATAGAATGAATTTCTCTAGCTGGACTCGGTACATCAGCAAGTAGCAGCTACATGTTCCTTGAGATTTGCGGAGGTGGGACAGTCCTGAAATATAAAGGCACGAATGTCTATAACCCTATAGTGAACTTCTTAACGAGGACTAGGGACAGGAGCGAATCAACCCTAATGTTGGCAAACTCCTTTTCGTCTGTAAGCTCCTCCAGGCATATGGATTAGAAAGGTTTTGATCGGTTGAACCAGTAGGACTTGTTGGGCAAGTTGGACGTAGCGATTGCGTTCTTGTGAGGTTATCTGCACATTGGTGGGATGATGGAACTTTCCACTGGGATCAATTGAATTGGATCGAAAAACCGGCGAAGCAGAATACGAGGCAGTGGGTGCATCGTCATTCCTCGTATTTGGCCAACAATCTGGGAGTTCTGAACTACAAAGATATCACCTATATGGAAAACCGGTTTCTCTTTGGCTGGTTTCAGACTGGTGTATGATTGATATCGTGCTCACGGAACCAATGACATGCAAAATCGCATGGACTTCCAACCATCCATGACATAGACAGTATCGGGGTCATTAACACCGTTGCTGCCGCTCAGGATGAGTCTTCCCACATGAGCAACACTATCGATATAGTTAGGAGCTGCCGCCCAGCTGCCCTCGCTAGGCGGAAGGGTAACCTCAGCCACCCCTTCTAAATAGTGCAGTACCACAGACTGTATTAAACGTAACAACGCCCGTAGCTACAATATCTTGAATATTACAGCCGTCTTTCAAGACATAGTAAAAGACCATTCGGGCCGAAGAATGCTTCAGGTCGGCATCTGCGCGCACGCGTTAACGACTGGGGGTTGCATCATACCACGGACATGACTGGTCGTCCACACATTTTGTGTCCGGGCATAATCTCCAAAAATTGGTCATCCACAACGTTAAATTTTATCAGGACTGTACTGTGAAAGTTGAATTACCCTTGGAAAAGTTGTACTCCTGCACATTGCACTCGTAGCCCTTGGATTGAAATCATTTGGCGACTTCATTGTGCGTTATTCTGATACCTGAGATAGTGGCTTACCCTGGAAATAAAGAGAGATGGAATAGACAGGTGAATGCACATTCGAAAACTCCTGGTAGAAGTCCTCCATGCCAGTCAAATGCATCAATAAAATCCAGGATCGACTGAATAGAGGCATGAGAGTCTTCAATTCTGGAGGAAGCCTGCGAATCTATTCGCGGGCGACTATCGCCTGTTCCAGGAATCTTCCCAAGAGTCCCGTCTGTGGTTTGGTGATCGAGACAAGAACGTAGTCTCTGGGAGAGATCCAGTAGATCGACTTCTGGGAACTTGTTGCTAAAGAAGATCAACTTCATTTCACGCCTGTCTTTTCATCAACAGTCTAGACTTCAGAGCAGAGAGCAGGCACTATACGCTTGTGATAGACTGGAACGTCATAGTTGACGCCTACAAGGAATCAACTATGTTATAATAACCCTGAATGCTTCTCTCACTACTTAATTAGCGGTCAGCACTAACTGAATCCATTGCACGTAAGAGGCATTGGTGGACATTGTGATCGGCCCCCGATTGATGGCAGATGTCCCTTACACTGCATACGAAGTATGCTAGTGGTACATATATCAAGTGCAAGGGGCGAGCTAGACACCTCAGGGTGGGGTGGCAGTGCCAATGCGTCATCTATCCCTCGTTACATGAAAGGAATCTCAACTAGTAGATCTATTATGGCGGGGTTTGTTGGAATCAGGCAAGGAATAGGGCCACACCGAGAGTAGCAAATACGTATACATGCGTACATGGCTGTCAGAGGCAACTATTTCAACCTGATCTTCAAACGATGGATCCAAGATTTTTCTCTCTCATCGCTAGTTAATATTATCGGACAGAATGTTTTATTCGTCCTTCAAATTCCTCAATCTGATCCTTATTGGCCTCTTTCTTGGCAGCTGTATCCTGCAAAGGAGACGACGACAGCAAATACATCTACCACCAGGCCCTCCTCGCAAGCCGCTGGTTGGTAATTTAGGTGACCTGCCATCCCATGATGAGCGTGCGTGGCTCTTTTGGATAAAACACAAAGACCTCTATGGTGAGTGCCCCCGAATGGGACAGAGAAAAAGCCTGTGATAATGACCGAGATACCAGGTCCGATTAGCTCGCTGTCCGTACTTGGGCAGACTATGATTATTCTCAATGATGCTAAGCTTGCTGGAGAGTTGTTAAATAAACACTCGGCGATCCACTCGTGTCGCCCAAAATTCCAGTTTGCGTCGATGTCTGTCTCCTTCTCCTCCGATCCTCTGTCACCTAGCACGGACTGATAGTGTTTTAGGGCCGGTTGGAATCAGATACTAGGAACGATCGAATACTCCGATCAATTCCGGGCCATGCGCAAGGTTCTTCGCCAAGAGATTGGCTCGACTAAATTGGTTTCTCGATTCAATTCAATGCAGGAGGTGGAGGTTTGCCGGTTCCTTCTTCGTGTACTAAACGACCCGGACAATCTGATCAACCATCTACGGAAGTATGAGATGCCACTGTCAATGGCGCGAGAGCTGGTCTAACAACAACTAGAGTGGCAGGTGCTGTGGTCCTTCAAATAGCATACGGATATACGGTGGAACCGCACCAGAGTGACCCCCTTGTAGACCTGGCTGATCAAGCGATGCACGATTTCGGCCTGTGCATTCTTCCAGGAGCCTGGGCAGTAGATGTTCTTCCATTATGTAAGTTCATGGCTAACGCACTCACAATCGATCCTAATGGTTGATTGATTTATAGTGCGGTATATGCCGACCTGGTTTCCGGGGGCCAAATTTGCACGGATAGCAGAAGGCTTCCAAAAGACCGCCGCAGCCTTCAGCAATGTACCGTTTGCATTTGCCAAGCGGAAACTAGCGCAGGGTGACTTTCGTCCGTCGTTTCTCTCCAATTTACTCCAGGAACAAAAGGCGTCGTCAGAAGGCAGTGAAGCCGTGCTTAAATGGTCCGCCGCATCCCTATATGCTGGCGGCGCAGATACTGTACACCCATCCTGAGGTCTCTGTTTAACAAGGCCTGTAGTGCTGACGACTAATAGACCGTATCGACAATGGCTACTTTTTTCCTCGTTATGGCACTCTATCCCGAAGTCCAGTGCAAGGCAGAGGCAGAAATCCGGTCCGTCATAGGGTTAGATCGCCTTCCTAGTTTCCAGGATAGAGCGAACCTCCCGTACATCAATGCCCTTGTGAAGGAAGTCCTCCGCTGGCACCCGATTGTTCCCATCGTCGCACACAGATCCACTGCCTTTGATGTTTGTGACGGATATGACATTCCGAAGGGGTCTTGGGTCATAGGTAATATCTGGTTCGTATTACGCACAATAACTAAACAGGTATTTGCGAAGGCCTGTAGTTCACGTTGTTGACTTAAGTTTAGGGCAATGATGCACGACTCAGAGGTCTACTTTGATCCCTTCTCCTTCAGACCAGAACGCTTTTTAGGGCACGAGGGGCGTTCGCCAGAACCTGACCCGTATTTGACTTGTTTTGGATTCGGTCGACGTATATGCCCCGGGCGCACCCTAGCCAATGCGAACATCTACCTGAGCATTGTTCAATCCCTAGCGGCTTTCAAAGTTACTAAACCGGTGCAGAATGGCACCACCAAGAGTGACCTACGGCCAGAGTTTCTTCCAGGGCTTGTTAGCCTGCCCGCGCCGTACGATGTTGACATCCGCGTCCGCAGTCCGGCATATGAGAAGCTCATCCGCGCTGTAGAGACCGATCATCCCTGGGAAAAGAGTCATTCCGGGGAGATTACTTCTTTTGCTTCGGAGGGCGTTTCCTCTCCTGGCAGGACTTACTGTCGTGATTGCCCAGAGTGATGTAACCGCTGATGTCGGGTGCATTGATGTGCTCGGTCATCCCTGTGTCGCGGTTAGAAACCTCTGATAGAGAATAAAAATGTATACTGTCGTGGTTAACCAAATAAACTCTATGTAATGGACTTGGCTAAGACTCTGCATCTTCTCTATTTTCTTTTGAGCGCCTCCAGTCGTGACCACAGAAATATACAACCCATAGTGCAGGGGAAGCGACAAGCGCGACCAAGGCGAAGATAGTCCCCATCCACCCAGTCCCAATAGCATGAACTAGAGGCATAGCTGCAGCCACTGCCCCGGCGCCAAGAGCAAATCTAAATACATTCAGCGCCGCCATTGCAGTTGCGGGTTGATGAGAATGGAGATCTATCATCAGCATGGCCAGGAGATTGCTCGTTCCTGTAGACGCATTGCCCAAAAAGAACATTATAACCAGTGGTGCCGACAGGTGGACATCCTTATTCAGCAGCCAGCTATAAGTAATCATCCAGATACACCAGAGATATGCCATAGGCAGCATAATCTGCAGCCGGGCCTTCTCTAACGGAATTTCCAGTAACCCGCGCTTTGACTGTTGGTTTCGGACAATCTCAACGCCAGAAAGCCGCCCATGGCGCCTGAAATTGCGGTCGGCCAAAGTACCACATGTCCAGCGCGCTGTAAAGCCTCCTACAGCAAAGGGAATATATGCTAGTCCGACCTGGAGTGGGTCGAAATTGTACTTGCTTTCGAATAGAGCAGGAATGCAGCTTAGTTGCACCATGGAGCCAGAAAAGATAACTGAGCCGAATAAGATCAGGAACCCGAACGGCTTCTTCGCGACAAGTCCCACAATGCTGAATACACTGGGCTTACGTCGGAGCGTAACTAAGCTTTGGTGATTGGAGCTTATCCGATCTTTGGGGCATATAAGTGCGAGTACCGGTCGATTCCAGCGCGGCGGAGGCACACTTCCGTCCCCTACGATGACACGGCATGTTTCATGAAGGAATCCAAGGATGAGAAGGATTATCACACCAGCAACAATGGCCAGAAACCAGAATATACTGCGCCATCCTAAGAACTGGGTCAGAATGCCTCCGAGAATGGGGCCCACGGCAGGTCCAATCGTGTATCCCCAGGATGTATAGGCCATATATTTGCCACGCTCAGCTCTCGTGATAATGTCGGCTGTTGTTGCCGACGCAATCACCGTGACGCCACTGCTGCCGAGGCTCTGCAAACAGCGCAAGACCATCAATGCTGGAAAGCTGGACTGAAGGGCAAGCCCAATGCTAATGGTCACGTATATCGTAAGACAAACAACAAAGACGGGGCGACGGCCCTTCAAATCGGAGACGCTCGCGGTCAGAACCGGTGCAATCGCCTGCGCAATCTGCGTGTTCCAAGTACCCATTAGTCTCTCAAATGCGGTAGAACCAGAGCAGAAACTCACCATGTAGGCAGTGATTGTGAGGTTCATTTGACTTCTGGAGACATTCAAGTCTCTGGATAAGGGGCCGAGAGATGGAAAGTAGATGCATGACGAGACAGGGCTTAGAAATGTAACGAGCGAAGCGATGAATATGGAGAAAATCTTTTCCTTCTCTGATAGGACCGTATATTCGTCTTTTCGATCGGTATCCGAATTGGTGTTGTCTCCTACTTCGCTGTCGACCGTCTTTCCGTGCTCTTCGATCCGCACATCTTCAATTACTGGCGTCGGTTTCATTCCAGTCATCTCCGACGGATGGGAATTGATGAAGGTCGAAGTAACAGGTGCCAAACCCTCTAGGAAGATTGAAGTCGTTCTTCAGAGGGAAGGGTCCCTTCCTCATCTCTTCCTGTTCTTTTCCATATACCGAACCAGGGGAAAGCCAGGTAAGGAATAGGACACCCCAACTGCCAGTGCAGGTAAGGGATGGCCCATTTTGTTCTTCCATTTTTCCCCTGTGATTGTTCCGGTCTCCCTCTCCTTCAATTCTTTTACCCCCTGAAACTTGGACGGCGATAACAACAGCCACAACAAGAACAACAATAGCACGGGGGTTCAATTATCGCTAGGTACTCACTGTTTGTAAGCAGATTATTTTGAAAATAAGATGACGTATTCATACAGGACAGCGCTTCGGATATCGTGGGTTTTGCTCCCAGTCAATAGCACTGCAGGGTAACTCGCTATCACGTCTATCTGACGAGTTATGAGAGTCCAACTTCTCATCCCTTGCAAAAATCAACAACCAAACTTGGTACCAGACAATTGCAACATCCAAGGAATGTTGCCAGATGCGGGACCTGCAGACAACCACCCCTACTGAAAAGTATGTATGTCGCCGTGTGTGCCACAAATTATTAGTAACGAAGTAAACTCAATACTTGGTACTGTATAATCAACTTGAACCGTCACACCCAATCGTATGTGTACAGAAACATGCTAAGCAAGGGAGATGTGTACCCTCCTTACCGAGATCCACCTTAGCACACGGTAACCATATGGTAGGGTATTGGACGTGTACCCTAATTCCGTGGCGATCACTCTAGCCTAGAATTTCTCCACGGAGCGGAGCATCTCCAGCACCATGTACCATTGCCAGGCACATACTGACAATAAATGATTCCAAGTTTGACATCAATTGTTTACCCTGGATCCTATCACATTTTTCTCTCACCCAAAGGCCAAGAGACACCAAAGACTCGTCTCCCAACCTAGCAACTGTCATTAAGATTCCTGCCGTAAACACCATACTTCTGTCATGATGAAAGCCCCGGCCATTGTCCCTTCTAGGTTTGACATACCAGTCCCATCTACCAACCTTGCCGAATATATATTCGAGTCTGGTCCGGAAAGCAACAAACATTGGAAACCTGAGCAGCCTATTATCCTATCAGCAGATGAGTCTGGCTTTCCCGGTTATACGTTTGATGAAACGAAGCGTCTAACCAAGGCATTTGCCTGCGGCATATGGAACGAGGGAGCTGAGGGGAAACGAGTCTTAATATACGGATTCTTGTGCCATGATGACATTATTGTCATGCTGGGTTGCCTAGGTGCTGGTGCAATTGTTCATCTCTCGCCCCCTTTGCCGGCCTGGGAAGCTCGCAGGCGGTTTGAAGTTATTAACCCACAATATGTCTTCGTTGCACCTGCCCTGCGCGATGACATATCAAAAGTACTTTCAGAATTGAAAACACCCCCTCGCCACATCTACGAAGTCGACCCTGTCATGGGATGTGAGCAGAATAGGTATATCTACAGTCACTGGAGTTCTCTCTTGGACTTTGACAAGGGCCCTGCGTTCACGTGGGTGCAGTGTCCTGGTAGCAAGTCAAAAACGACCACGGCACTCATTCTGAACACATCAGGGTAAGTCTGGATCAAGACCCCTCATAGTCATAACATCTCCACGTTAGCTCGATTGGGAAGCTCATTAGTGTGCACAGGACGACCGGTACCACCAAGTTTACAGAACGTACCCATTATGGTCTGATTGGCAATACCGAACAACTTATTTATCGGTACAATCTGAGGCCGAGAGCTGAAGAATTATTTCTCTGCACTTTTGGACCTAGTGGAATTGGATTTGTTCTCTATGGTCTGTTGGTACCTCTGAAGGCTAGGTATGGAACGATATTCATGAATCCGAGGCACTTTTCGACGGAAAAATATGTAAGGGCTATACAAACATTCAGACCGACAGCTCTGCATTCACCCAAGCATACTGTGCAAGAACTGATTACACACTCGGCTGGAGCGGATTTTACCAGTGTCACAAGCATGCGAACAGGAGGCTCCTTTATACCATCCTCCCTGCGCGAAGCCTGGCGTAAGCTTCATGGATCCGATTGTGAAGTCGTCTGTGGGATGACAGAGTATGCGCCATAAAATCCCCCCCCCCCACCGCGGAAGTACTGGCTTATACTAAGTTACCCAGGGGTGGGATACATTTCGCATCAGATCCTTCGTCACCAGTACTCGACGAATCAGTGGGGGAGCTTTTGCCTAACCTAGAAGCTATGGTTGTCAACGACACTGGAAAGACATGCGGAAAAGGTGAGGTAGGGGAGATCTGGATCCGAAATCCTTTTGTAATGAAGGGATATTGCAACAATCCTGAAGAAACAACAGCGGCCTTCAGCAATGATGGATGGCTCAAAACCGGTGACATGGGCCATGTCAATGATGCCAACATGTGGTATATTTCTGGTCGCAAGAAGGTCCTTGCAAAAATGCCTCTCGATTTCCTTTAATATGCGCAACTAATCCGTCATACAGGATCTTTTTAAACGATACGGCAGACACGTTTCGGCCATGATGATCGAGCAGGGAATGTTGGAACATCACCAAATTATAGATGTAGCGGTTGTATCAGTCTCACGGTGAGCATGCTATATGTCTCAGGAGCTTTCGACTTTTGACTCGTTGTTGCTGACACAGTTTAGCCCTGGACAGCACGAACCGGAGCCCTATGCATATGTCGTGAAGGAAACAAACTCCTCCCTAACACAAGACGCCCTTTTGGACTGGATAAAAAAAGAGTTGCCAATCCAGTTACATCCGACAGCCGGGATAGAATTCCTTGATACGCTTCCAATTGCTGCAGTTAGTCAACTCTACGTTCTTTAAGCGAGGCTATAGTATTGACAATATGTAGACTGGAAAGGTTAATCGGAATGCCCTTCGAACAAAGGCTAATGGAGGAGGATTCAAAAACCCCGTGGATAGTGGAAAACAGGAGATAGGGGGGAAAGGTGCTGCGCTTGCTCGTACTATCTGCCGGGGCTAGCCAGCTTTACGTGTATGTACTTAGCTTAGAGTCGAAACAGAATTGCCCAAGACCACGGTTAGCAGGATCTCAGATCAGGTTGGTACTTTTTAAGCAGTACCTCTGGTGCTTTCAATCTAAACAGTACGTAGTTCAAATGTTCTGCCGTATAATGGCAACATAACCAGTGCAACTAGTTGACTGGCGTTGGGACCTGACTGCAGCGCGCAACATACTGGATGCCTGACACGCCAGAATAAAATCAGCGGACAAGATCTAATGAAGACCGTCAGTCTACGTATTCGTATTTTACGGGCAGAATGTGTTCGAACGGAAGTATCCCTTGCCTATGTAAACTTTATGGCATAGATCGATCGGGCACACGTAGGCACAAACTAACCTGTCCTACCTACTCTTGACAATAAATCCGCTATGGGATTTGGCTTTGGTTATTGTGTAAAGTTGAAATGATGGGGAGCCATCATTGCAAACATAATATTCAATTCAACCCTAGATCCATGTACTTCAATACTTGGCGATAACAACTCTTCTTGGACTTTAGAAAGTAATGGACCATAGAAGTCCCTTGGACCAGAATAGGCAGTGAGTCAGCAAAATACAGGTCCACAAGCATGGACATGGCATAATACAAAAAGAGTATATCCATCCATGCACCCAGGTGGAGACCGTGCTAATTTGCCTGCGTAAATTCATCATCTATTGTCTATTGCCTATTGCCTATTATTACCACATACACCTTACAGGATAACGTGGTAATGATTGGACTTACCGCCAATTTGACAAGGCCCATGAGAATTTTGCTCCTACCGCTACTTAATGGGTCCTGCTGTCACTAAATTATTATCCAATCTCCAGAACAGAATCCGACAAATTGCTTTGACACATGGCTTCTATTGTTCTAGATTATACATTGGCAGATCTTTATTCACAAGATGGTGATGCCTCAAATTTGGTTGCGGTCTTCGCATATCCCACTGCTAGCTGTCAAGGCATGGCCACAATGCCACAGTCGAGGAAGTTCATATATCAGGCGCCACTGCTACCATCACAAAACGAAGCTGCACTATTAAGTCGCCATTTGCATAATACCCCACTGAAGATGTCTTTTGTGGCCGGGAAAATGCCTGTGGTTTTCTTCGATTGGAAACAGGAAAAACACGAAAGCAACGGAAGACGCTCTCAACACCGTGAAGCCTCCGAGATACTGAAACAGTTATGCCCAGCCCAGCAGCCTAATTTGGACTTTGTCCAGAGACCCGAAGATTTTACTCCACCTTCAAGTGTGAGATTAGTGACGTTGAATCCCTTGGACCGAATAGCCCACATCCCACATATTGTCGACCCAGAGATTCACTATCTCTTGCTATCGAAAAGGGGACTTGCATATTCTGGGCTGCCCACCCCCCGAACCTCCGTTATTGACGGCCCGATCTCTACTTATTGTACGGATAGCCGCATCGACCTGGATACCGAAGTGCGAAGGATTACACAGCCGATCTACCAATGGGAATTGCCTTTTATCGTCAAAGTCCCACAAACCGTGGGTGGCTTGGGCACGTTCATCCTACGCAATGAGGCTCAACGTCAGGAGGCTATGGAGGTACTACGTGAAGAAGTATTCCAGATGCTAAATTCTGTCACTCCATTGAATCACCATCTCCATCCTTGCTGTCTCATACTCCAGGAGTTCGTCCCAGGCGAGACGATGGGCCTATGCATGTTCGTCACTCAGAAAGGAAGACCAATCTTCATTGGTTGCAGTACTCAGGTTCTGGACGACAGGGGACTTTGGTCAGGAAGTGTGATGTCATATTCAAGACAGCTAGAGCTAGAGAAAAGATTTTCACGATTAATGAAGCAAATAGCAAGTTTTTTGTTCGTGAAGGGGTTTTACGGTCCGGTGGGGGCTGATCTTATGATCGATGGGGAGGGGAATGCTCTCATAATCGATTTGAATGTCCGTGTCACTGGATCCTACAGCCTGGGGTGTCTTCGAGGTCATTTCCTAAGTTTAGGTCTATCGGAAGCTCTGCTCCATTCATTCGACACGCGGTGCTCTCTGGGGGACTTTCGGAAACACTTCCAGCAAGAATTCGAAGAGGGGCGTTTTGTCTTGGTCACATGGACTTCTGGTTTACCGGATGGCTCTGCCCTGGCCATGGTTTGTATCGCTGCGCCAGATTCGCTGCTGCTGAAAGCTCTTGTCGGTCGAGTTGATACATTTGCTTCGACAACAAAGAGTGTGCCCGAGTTGAAATTAGCCTAGTTTTTATCCCAGCCATAAGATCACCAAACCTTCTTCTCCATTACTAGTAGAATGAATAGTGAGAATAGCTTTTCTTGAGACTATTTTGCAAATCGCCTTCTCCTCTGCCTCATCTGATGCGGTGCCGTACGCGTATATTGGATTGTAGTATCCAGTATCCAGTATATAATTCAACCCAAGACTTGAACATTAGGAATGGAATCCCAAATTCCGCAGCGCGTTCAATATCCTCAGGCTGACTAGTACGGCACTTTCGTGTACGATACGCTACAGCTCTCTCTTCCCCAGGTACTATTTTTAAGCCGATCTGTAAGCTCAAGCTGAACACTCAGCTCAGGCTCAGAGTCAGGCCCCCAGTCAACGACGAAAGGCCAACTCGTGTTGGGATAAGCAAACTGACACAAGATGGTGCGATGTATAATTAAATGGGCGATTACCAAGGAGATTGGGCAACTATCTCCGCTATCCCCGACACGGGGGGCCTCATGCAACTCCCATGCCTTCGCAAAAGCCTTGGATATTAACTTGGTGGCCCTGGATGCTCCTAGATATTGGCTTGGGTATCCCCAGCATGTATATTAACGAGGCTCTTTTCTTCTGTGAGAGCTGTTGCGCGATGATGGCTTTGTGATAGGATTCCCAAGAAACCAGGACTGATGGACCCAGAGTACCCAGAAACACGTCCACTGCGGAGTAGATATTAAGGCTTATTCTGATTTGGCTTCAATGCTCATCGCATCAGCTGTTTCTTGACGGAGTTACCGTAATCTCCGATCTGTTGAGGCCGACTAACTGTAGGCCCCTGCGTATGAATACATACTTGGCACCGTCAACCCTTTCCTCTCTACTCTTCTATCCATTAACGCTCACCATGCCCGCAAACAACAGTGTCACGAAAGCGCTATCACTAATCAAGGATGATCCCTCCAAAGTGCTCGGCCTGAATGTCAGCAAGCATGCAGATGTGCAGCCAGGCCAGTACATCCCTAGAGCGGGTGAGAAGCTACAGCATAATATCGGGGACAGACACAGTACGGCAGACTGACTAGCCTATTTACATGTTTGTATTAGATGCCCAATCACCCCCCGAACTATTCTTCCGCAACCTCTCGCCAAGCAGCACCTACATGGTCATCGGCCTCGATATCGACGCCCCATTTCCTTCTTTCGGTGTTCTCGGTCCCATCCTGCATTGGATCCAGCCGGGACTGCAGCCAATTCCATCGGAACATGATCCGAGCGCTTACACGCTGAAGGTCACCGCGCCGTTTGTTGCCAATTATATCGGCCCCGCCCCACCTCCAGGAAGCTCGCCGCATCGGTATATCTTCCTGCTGTATGAGCAGCCGGCTGGGTTCAACGGGGTTATGTACGCGCCGGCTAACGGGCAAAATTTGGGAAATATATATCGGATGCGGTATGATCTCGATGCATGGGGGAAAGAAATTACGCTAGGCTCCATCGTGGCAGTAAATTACTTCACCGGTAACTAAAATAGCGTTTTGTTGCACTATGTTGGATATTGATATCCACACCAACCAACCTAGAAACTACTAATGAATCCTTCAATTTGTGAATATGTATAACTGCTCCGAGGGTATTGGACGTTGTGCACTAGCTGAAGTGATACTCTGTAGAATTATATGTAGCTCTCAGAAGTGATTGGCAGTGAATTATTGCGATTACCAGCTTCATCTAGATATTTTTATCAGCTGGGATGTCTTAGGGGGCTCCGTGGATCACCCTCTAATACCCAGGTTTGGAATAGGTCACTACATCTACTTCTATAGCAGACATGACAACGTTGTGTTGTTCGTGCACTCATACCGAGCTGTGGGTGCCAGATTAACTGGAGGACAACGCGAGGAGTCTCGGGTTGGAGACCAAGGGAGTAATGCAGAGTTTTATCCATGATGCATACCTTATTAAAGGGCCGCTGAGTGACCAATGGCAAGAAGGCCCTGGTGGATTTTATTTGTGAATGTTGACAATAGGGCTGGAGTCGATGACAACATGACTTCTCCACCCGTTTCATCTACCTTGTATTATCACCAACCCATACCGTCGTTGTTAAACATCATTAATCTTGAATAATACTGTCGAAATTAATCGAAATCTGGCGTATCGGCCGTGCTAGATGCTTATTCTAGACGTTGAGATCTACATTATATCCCCTCTCCTCTTCGCCTCCTCCCTTGACGGCGTCCAATCGATGTAATTGCCTGACAGCGTTTTGATCGGTCGGGCCACGTCTTTATATTATATCTCTCGAATTCTACACATCAGCATTATCCAAAAAAGAATTGCCGGAACAGACTATGGGACTCTGCTTTAGCTCCCCGAGGCGACATCACCCCATGATGGGACCCGTAATGGTCGCTCACCCTCATCCTTATGGGGGACGGTATGGCATGCCCATGGGAGGTATGGGTATGGGGGGAATGGGAGGCATGAGAATGGGGGGCATGGGCATGGGGGGCCGGGCTGGCGGTTGGGGTGGTGGAGGAAGATATGGAGGGCGACGTTGTTAGAGATGCTGGAAATATATTGCTTCACCAATACGAAAGGGGCTGGATTTGTACCAATTACTGATAATTTTGGTGATGATGCTGGGTTCTTTGTGTTGGGTTGCTAGATTACATATATCTATACGAGGGAGGTTCGTTAGAGCTGAAACAGACGAACAATCTTCATCCACCTATTGGATTGTGCCATTTTATCTAACCTACTGTGCTCGGTCCTTAATCAGTGATATTGGCAATCAAATACACCAACTTGACCTGGTAGACAGCGAGTATCAGCCCTATCGTTCCTGGCCCAAAAGGATCTTGGCCACTTCTAGATACCATCGCCTTATTGCTGATAACAACGTAGTCTTTATGCCCTTTAGTAACATCAATCTCGTTCGTAAATGATTTGTTCTATGCAATCCTCAGACTGTCCATAAAAACAAAGAGTATCTACTACTACCGGTCTACTTGCTGGCTTGGAGCAAGCTCGCCCGCAACTGAGTAGCGGAATGGACTAGCCTAAAATAAAGCTATGATATAATATTAGCTTCACTGGAAGGACGTAGATTGCCCTTCTCCATAAAGCCAAGGGACTGGAAGCCCAAGAGACCCTAGCTGCCGCTTTCTCCACCACGAATCTATCCAGAAGCCGACACGGTGCAGCAATCGCTTATCAGGGCCCAGGATCCCTTAGTCCCCGCACGGATCGGACAGTTGGAGACAGACTGATAACAGCAGTAACGCCGTTGATCATGGCGACCTTCGATAGTATCCCCAATCTCACTTAACCCGTTCCCATTCACCCCCAGATATCCTCCATGCTCTCAAACGGCCGCAAATACCGCTCCAAGAAAGAGCGACCCTGCGATCTTTGCCGCTCGCGAAAAGTCCAATGCAAGCTCCAAAAAGATGAAGCCGTTTGCGAGACCTGTAAAAAGCTCGAACGCCGATGTACATTTTTACGAGCCCCTATGCGACGAACGCAGCCTCCGCAATCCATGGTTGAAAACCCTAAGGAGCATCTGTCATCCACAGCGATGCAGAGCCTACGTGAGCCCATCGATAGTGAAGGACCATCAATGGCCCCGGCTCAGACGGACTCGAGTGCTCACGAAGGGTCTTCTCTATGGCAGTGGCCAATAACTAGAGAGTCCTTAGACAATGAAATGAATCTCTTTCCAAGAAATGTCGAACATTTTACTGATCAGGTCTATCCGATGGATATGCTCTCTCCAACCATGCAGAACCAAAAGCCTGAGACCGGTCTCGCTGTACAGCCAAATCCTGTGCTGCCTGTCAATCAACTAGGACAACACGCTGTATCGTCTCCGGTACCATCTCCCGATAGATCGAGCAATACCGCCAAAGATCTAATACACGACGTCGCTGATCCCACCTCTGGCTCCGAGTGGCCAAGCGAATACTCATTGGAAGGGCGCAAAGGGTACTCAAACGAGTTGATCGGTCTTTCTAGCGAGTCAGATCCATATCTCCTCCGACATTACCTCTATCACCAGTCTGATACGTACACCATGTTTCGACTCGACTTTCGCCGGATGGTGGAGGAGACAAATATAGCACCTCTTGACTCAAATACTATTTATATTTCTACTACAGCCATGCCGGTCCAGTTTCTCATGACGAACGAGGATATATGTGAAGAAGGTGTAAAGACCGCCGAGTCAATGTTGGCAGGAAACGCCTCGGAAAGTGGGGATTCAGAGCTGCTGCAAAAGCTCATTGCTCCTGATCTGGGATCACGTCTTGTAAAACTGTACGTCGACCCTGTCTATAACCACAAGCTATACTTCCTAACAGGTACAGCTACTCCCGACACGTCCACCCGCACCTCCCCGTCCTTCTCCTGTCGGAAATAGACCATATTCAAGACAGTTTCAACAGTTTGACATGCCCAGTCGGCTTACGAAGCGCCATTTATGCCCTCGCAGCACCATTTGCCTTCCTAGATGACGAGCTCAGCCTTTCAAGAGGCTACCTCCGGGTCCCAACTGATGACCTCTGGGCGATCGCACATCGTAGTTTGCACCGCGCCAATCGTCTATCGCACATAACCAGCCTCCAACTCGTTCTGCTATTGCTCAATATGCCTCCTGCGCACTGCGCCGTTGCAGATCCTCCAGGAACGTGGGCTCTTTCCTGCTCCTCGGTCGCTATTGCGGAAAGTTTAGGGCTGAATTTGGACCCATCCAACTGGCGACTCCCTCGGAGAGAAATACTACTACGGAGGAGGTTATGGTGGCTAACCTATACCCAGCATACCTGGCAGGCCCTAGTTATGGGACGACCGTCGCATATCAACGATGCGAATTGGGATGTTCTGCAGCCGATGGTGGCTGACTTTCAGGAAGACAATCCTGACCGGGACACTGCAGAGGCAGTGGAACAGAGTATACCTATTTGTCTCGCGCAGTGCCAACTCGCCATGATTGTCGCCGACGTTTTGAAGGAATTCTAGTAAGAACAAAATAACCCAAAATCCTGCGTAGGATCAAACTGACCTCCAACAAGCACTCTACAGGCGGTCCGTGAATGCGCTTCGCTAGATATCTCCCTCACCCGTGCACAGCCTCTCCGATCTCGCATCGAGACCTGGAGACAGACTCTTCCTCTACTCGCGAAGCCTGCCTGCGAGCTTACCGAGACCGAGTTTGACACCGGCGCCGCTCTGCGACTATCCCATCTGACATTGGAAATCCTCATCCACCGTGTTCTCCTCCGCCCGCTTGCTCATCATCTCATCCCATCCGCAGATCAATGTGTAGAACCCATCTCGACCATCCTAGAAAACAGCTACACCTGTATAAAGGTCGCCACTGAGATCGTCTCGGCACTCAAGGTTAAACACTTTGCTACCTTCTGGCCTTCCTGTATGTGCTCTCCTACTTTCTATTAACATCAAGCCCGAAGGTTAGAAACTATACTCACTGGTGTAGACGCCCGAAACCAACTCTGCTACATATCCACCTTCATCCTCCTCAACCTCGCCCAGTCTCCAACGAAGGATATTGCGAGTCGTAACCGGACGCTGCTGAGCAAATGGCGGGATGTCCTTCGTACACAATCCCAGGCCTGGCCTGTTGCGCGTCTTGCCACAATCCGACTTGATGCGGTGTTCTGGAAGGGGTTGCTGGCGTCTGTTCATGGGACAGGGCCAGACAGTCCTGCGACACAATTATTGCGCGCGGAATGTGGTCTCGGTTAATTTATTAGGGACAATTATCGGAAGACAACAGTTGAACGCGGTATATTGGATAAACTAGTAGACATTAGTGAAACATAAGGGTATGGAAACAATAACTCCATTCTGATATAATAGATAGCCCCTGCGTTGACAGGAGCCATGTCCTGCGGGCAGGCGCTCATCACCACGATTAAGTCAGTATGGGCCTTGAACTAGACGGATTGATTCTTCTTGCTTGTTGGAGGTCGGATGTCCAACCCTCCTCGATGGTCAATGACCACGTTCATGAACAGATTCAAGGGGTCGGGGACCCATTCGTCTGCAATAGCGAAATTAGGGAAGCTTTTCTTTAGGGCCTGTTCTTGTAAGCAATAAACAGCAAACAGCAGTTGATAGATACCTACTTGATGCATGTTATCAGTGCAATTGTCGCGGTAATCCTGGTAGCCCTGCATTCGATACCGCTCCGCATAACATGAAGACCAGCGAACGTCATGAACGCCCCGGGTAGTATCCTCGATGAGGGTGAGCATAGGCTTCCTTCGTGTACTGTAGAGCGCATCCCCCTTTGGCAGAGCGACCTTTACGAGGACGGTGCGTGTGTACACCATGGAGAGGAAGTCATGGGGGTCGTTGGGGTTGAAAGCCCAAAAGTCGACGACTTGTTTGCCGTGGGTATTGATCACTCACATCGTGGCCATTCGGAACCAGGAAGGCTATTGATTTGCGAGCTGGTATAACTCCCATGATAGCTGTTTGATTACTATTTGCTATATGCTCTCGGGTCGTGAGGGTGCTGTTTATATGGTATGGCTGGTTGGCCGCCAGTTCGCCGACTCAACATTGGGCATCTCGTCGCCCGTCAATACCTAAGTCATAGATATAACGGCCGATAATTCTTATCTTCTATTTCTTTTTGTCTATAAATAAAGAACCTTGGAGAAATACTCGCGGATCCAACCCCCCTGTACCTCGCCTGTAGCACCAACCAACCCATCTGGTCGTAGAATAACCACTGCTCCCTTATCTATATTCACTCCCAGCTTGTTGTGAGCTAGACTTGCTGGATCGAAATATGTATCTCCAAAGGAACTCATTCCCAGAGCTTCATACGGCGAGCACCCAACGACGGTGGTAATTGTCAACCATCCGATGGCGTTGTTGGATGTAAGCTCTGGTGCTATCTCCAGGTACCGCCGCAATGCTTGCAAACCATCTTGGAAACCCGAATGGTTACTGCTGGCGAATACAAGCACCCAGAATTTGGCCCAATTTGGGGTAATCGTTTGTAGTCGCACACTCTGGTTGGTTCCGGGCATCTTCAACTCGACATCTGGGGGCCGACTGCCTGGCGTGAGAGAGCAGTTATGACCAGTAGATGCCGTATCGTTTAGCAGATTTCCTGGGTAAGAAATCCCCAGTCCTGTGTTAAATGAGGCAGCTTTCTCAAAGATCTCCCCCAGCATGAGATACGGATCTGCATCTGGGTCACCCGTATACCAGGCGGGCCACTTGTAAGACATGAGCATCGCAATATCCTTATCATAGTCAATTAGCTTCTGTACAGCCGTCAACCGCTCAGTCGTGTATGTCTGCAGCACCTCCGGTCGCGTAATCCCTTTAATATGCAATGCCAGTTTCCACCCTAGATTAACAGCATCATGGATACCCGTGTTAAGTCCCTGTGCAGCGCCACTGCTATGCGTGTGGGCTGCATCACCACAGAGGAAAATGCGATTGTCCTTCGCCGCGAATGTCTTTGCGATGCGCTGCCCGATCGTGTAGAGCGTCCACCAGTGGACCTCCTTGAACTCGACTTTGAATGGCTTCATGCTCGCGATTGCTTCCTGCACGGCCACTTCCTTGGTGACACCGTCCGGGTACTTGGCTGCGATTTCTGCGCTGTATGCGTAGCCGATTCGCGTGGCGCCGTGGTCGAGAGGGGCCCAAAGGACGTTTCCGTGCGTCTTGCTCTCGATTGCGCTATAAAGCGATGTCAGACAAAATGCCGATGTCCGAATGCGTGAGGGACTCACCCGTAAGCCCGAGTAATCGGCATGTCTGTCTCGATAATCCCGTCAATTCGAATCCACTTGTCCTCAGATGTGTCGCCTTCAAAGGGGATTCCTGCGTGTCGGCGGACGAAACTGCGCCCTCCGTCTGCGCCAATAAGGTATTTGCTGCCATTTCGTTAGTGATATGCTCTGTATACTACAAGCTTGACGGTACCTCTTCAGCTGAAATGTCTTCTGTGTTGTTGTATTCTTGAATGTAGATGTCACTGTAGATCCATCAGGCCCTGCGCATTCGAAATCAATGCACTCCATCCCCTGATAATATGGTGCTCCGACCAATTGCAGCTTTTCTCTGAGGATTGATTCAGTGTACATCTGTCGCAGAACAAGGGTAAAGTCGTAGGTGGTGTCTTTGATATTCTCCATGAACGTCCAGACCCGACCTGGGAGCCTTCACTTTCAATGAGCTCTTCCTTCCCTATATCGAAAGAAATAATCAAATGATCAACTTACAGTCGCTCTCCATCTTTATACGTAACACTGTTTCGACAAGCAAATCCCAGCTGTAGAATCGGATTGATCACACCCAGCTGGTCCAGCTGCTCTGAAGTGCGTGGAAACAGGGCAATTGCTCGCCCATATGCATCTTGCGTCTCCTTCTTGTGCTGTTCGAGCACGCACACAGATACCCCGAACCGCCTGAGCTGGTATGCCAGGAGAAGACCGACTGGGCCGCCCCCGATGATCACCACGTCGTACGCGTCGTCCCCGGTGACGCTAGGATCTAAAGTTGTCATCTCTTCAGGATGTACACAATTCTCTTCGTACCATTTGTATCTACCAATATATTCCTTCCCCAATTATTTGTTTATTTTTATACTAGCTACCTTGCGGAGGATAAGGGTCATCGGCGAAGTCCTCCGCCGTCACCCCAAGTAGACTTGGACTCTGCCCACTTTTGACAGGATGCGGGGCGTGATAAGCCCTTGCGTTAGCCACCAATAACATGACGGACATATCCATGTTTCGACAGAGGAGATGTTGATTAGCAGGAGATAACCTGAGATAACACAGTGTCAGCCAAGCCCCGATAAGAGACGCCATCTGGCTGATTGGCGTCCGGCGATGTCATGCTACGATGCGACATTGCTTGATGGCTGCTCAAGGAAGCCAAGTGCTAGGGTGGAGAGCTTGTTATCAACTCTGTATGCATACTTCTTGCGAGCATTGTATGGCGGTAGAGTTGTGCTTGATGGGAATCAATATCGGTATACGCACCTGGCACCACCTTCGTGCTAACCCCTAGTCTCTTGTTTCCACTGTAGTGAGCAAAGAATATCTCTCTGCTTCTCCAGCCTCAGCTAGATGCCTCACACCACGAGGCATGGCGTTTCGTATTGGCGTGGCGTATCCGGTCAGCCCGTCTTCTTGTTCTGGACACCCCCAGAAAGGGTTGTCTTAGCGGTGCCTCTGGTAGCTAGATGAGCTTATCGCCCGACCAGGGTTCAGCAGCCAACGCGCCCTGGCAGCGCTTGATGTGTTTGGTCGTCTTTAGCAAGTAAGGGTGTGTTATGTCCCCGTCTCAGCTTATCTCTTTCGCGCATTCAAAATGCAGCCCCTGTCCGTAAGGGATATTGCTCCCGTCAACTCCCACCTGCCAGCTTTCCTCCCCGCCTAGTATTGTTTACTTGGTCAAGCATCTTTCTATTATGGCAAACGCAGTGGAAGAAAAGTCGGCGTCGGCTGCGACAGTGGTAGCAGATAATGGGGTCGGCCAGGTGGTCGAGTACCAGGCGCAAGACCATGGCGCCGACTCTGGGCTCATGCGAACCCTGGAGACGCGCCATCTTCTCATGTTCTCCATCGGTTCGGCCATTGGAATGGGTCTCTGGTTGGGGTCCGGTACCTCGCTCGTCTCCGGTGGTCCGGCAGCCATCTTCCTGGGCTACTGCATTGCGGGCTCCATCGCTGGCCTGCTCAACCAGGCCGTGGGAGAGCTCGCCGTTCTCTATCCTGTTGCCAGTGCTTTTCCCCAGTGGACTAGCAAGTTCATCGACCACGCCGCAGCCCTCACTGTGGGCTGGTCGTACTGGTTCTCCGGCTCTATCACCCTGGCCAACGAGCTGCAGGCCATCGTCACGGTGCTCCGATTCTGGGATCAGAAGGTGCCAACCGCCGCATGGCTGTCAATCTTCCTCGTTGCTATTTTGCTCATCAACATCTGCGCCGTGCGCGTGTTCGGTGAAGCCGAAGCCGTCATGTCCACCGTCAAGCTTCTCTGGATCGTCATCGTCATCATCTGCGGCATCGTAATCAGCGCCGGCGGCGCCCCCAACCACAAGACCACAGGTTTCGAATACTGGAACTCCATGCCCTTTACCAACGGCTTCAAGGGCTTTCTCTCCGTCATGGGAACCTGTATCTTCGCCATGTCCGGCTCCGAGATGGGCGGCCTCGTTGCCGCCGAGGCCCGCAATCCCCTCAAGGCCGTCCCCAAATCCGTCAACTCCATCTGGATCCGTCTCTCGCTCTTCTACATCATGGGCGCCCTCATCGTCAGCATCACCGTGTCGCCGGAAAACCCCAATCTCTTTGGCGGCGAGGGCGTCAACGCCAGCCCCTTCGTCATCGCCTTCCGCGACGCCGGCCTCCCAGGTCTCGCCCACGCCATGAACGCCGTCATCTTCATCTCCGTCCTCTCCTGCGGCAACGCCCAGGCCTACGCCGCCACACGCACCCTAGTCGGTCTCTCTGAAATCGGCATGGCCCCCAGTTTCCTCCGCAAATGCGACAAGCAAGGCCGGCCCTACTACGCCGTAGCCCTCACCTTCCTCGTCGGCGGCGGTCTCTGCTACCTCAACGTCAGCAACTCCGGCGCCACGGTCTTCGGCTGGTTCTCCAGCCTCACCTCTCTCTGCACGCTGTATCTCTGGGGGATGATCTTCATCTGCCACATGCGTTTCCGCGCCGCGTGGAAGGCCCAGGGACGCTCGATTAGCGAGTTACCCTGGAAGACCCGGACCTGGCCGTGGGGTTCGATCTATGGACTCATCTGGTGCATCTTGCTGGTCATCGTCGAGTTCTATCTCGCCGTCTGGCCGCTCGGCGAGTCTAGCTCGGCTGAGACCTTCTTCGCTAATTATATCTCCATCGTAGCGATCGTAGTGATGTTCATCATTGCAAAGATTTACTACCGCGGGCCGTTCTGGATTAAGGCGGAGGATATTGACCTCGATAGTGGGCGGCGGTTCTACGCTGAGGATATCGATGCGCTGAAGAAGACGACTATGAAAAAGAAGATTGCGGATTTCTTTACCGGCGAGGGAAGTTTGTAAGGGATCTCTGGTAGATTAGGTATCTTGGACTGGTTGCTCGAGTTGGCGTTTCTTTATTCATCCTAGTTATGACATTATGTTGCTATTTGCAGCGACCTTCGTGCTTTGTTTCGAGAGTATCTTCATAAATTAGCAGTAGCCTATTGCATGGGAATTTCCGGATTCAACAAGGGTTTACTGTCGAGTGTCGACCTTTACAATGAATCCACCAAAGTCTAACCAGCGCTGCGCTGTATCTCTATGATCTCGGATGATTCACAACTGTATTGCACTATTCATAAATAGTTCGCCAACTCCGTTGTTTAAGATATACTTCCTTGCAGTAACCTGTCCATTCATATTTTACGTAGGTGTGAAAAGCAATCTCCATGCGACTGTGTCCTGTAGAAGCAGTCAGCAGCTGAGCACCCTATACCTAATACTCTGTGGATAACGCCTACTATGTGCAGACTCAATAAAAGACGTCGCTGTTACGGCGTAGAAACGCCCCGGCTCGAAAGCATCTTGCAACGTGGGTAGCGTCCTGGAATGTGAATCCAAGGCTTTCTCATATTGATGGTCCTGGAGCAGTAACTAGCCAGAGGTAAAATTGGGCCACTGCAGTGTCTGGATGCTTTTCCATGAATGGCAAGACCTTGGAAAAAGTCTAACGCGTCCCGTCGAGCCATACAACACACCAATTTCGAACGTACTCTGCAAAGTCAGTCTATCTTCATTTCCGTATATCCTCTCTGAGAAAGGGATTCGAAAGACCTGTCGTACAATCCAATTCTTAGATAGGCCTGGCCCATTCCTAGCAGCATGATCCCCTTATGTCTCTTTTCGTATCCAACTAGCCTCTTTGTCTCGGTAAGGGCCTGTGAAAAGAAGTTTAGTGCGTTGTTGTAGTCTCCGAGACTGAAATATGGTTGAGCTAGGTAGTAGTTGAGCGAGTGAGTTGAGGATTGGCTTTTTGGTATTCTCTTCTCCTGGCGTGAATAGGCCGTCGTGAGAAATGATAACGCGTCATCATACTGTCTGAGACCAATCAGGCAAATTGAGTCTAGTGTGTCTTGATGAGCTGGGCCCTGCAACTTTTCAAGCCCCTCTATTGCCTCTGAAAAATGTGCCGATTCCCTGTCAATCTGCCCCAGCTGACCGTACAATGCTCCGATAAATATTTGTGTATGGTATTGCAGGCGCCCTTCTCCTTTCTTGGTCTTGTTTAGGGCTGTATGCAAGACTTCAAGACAGTCCTCATATCTGCCCATTCGGGAGTAGAAGATGGCCACGGGTATGAGCACGATAAAAAAGGAAGAGCTGGAGCCTGCTGGACTGTAGCACGGAATAGGATGTGTAAAGGGTCAATAAGTCGTTCGAATTGTGTAACGTAATTTCGCAACTTGAGCAGGAGATCTAGCCCGAAATACGCAGGAAATGGCGCGCCTTTCCGAAGTACCTGCAGTGTCGGGTTTATATCGACTGGACCGAGTGAAATACTGCGCTTCAAGGCCTCTGATCCGCAACCGTCGGTTGAGGGAAGGCTAGCCGCAATCATTCTAAGGGAAAGGCGTATGCGCTCAGTCCGGGAATCGTTCGGACCAAAGCAGCGCAGCCGCCTTTCATGTTCCTCAGATAAGCCTGCCTGAAGAATGGAGTGAATTCCGAAAGAATCTATGTGTCCATCTAACCAGGCCACAAATTCCTGCAATCCCAAAACTTTGGCATCGAGCGAGTCCACCAAGGCGCTTTCAAAAGCATCGTCACAAAGGTACTCCAACCAAGGGATACTTTTCTCTGACTTAAGAAATGTCACAAGCCGAGGTACAATGGAACTAGGTTCCATACCGGACTGGCAAAAGTCTGCAAGCATGGATTCGGACACAGGTCAATAGAGGATATCTGAGATGTCCCAATCACCTGGCAAGAGACTGAAGTAACATACTTCAAAGTACTCAAGGCAAGCAGATGAAATTCTACCATGCCATTGCCGTAAAGTTATCCGAAACATGACTATCTTACGGGATTTCTTTTTCATATCCCATTCCTCCTCGTGTCTCATCAAGAACTCGAGTACGGAGAAGTGTGCCAGTTCCACGTAGTCACCAGTGACTGTAACAAGTTCTGCACAAACATTAAGATTCCTGTGATCCAGGCATGGCATGAGGTAGTCGTCCAATGGACGTTTTGCCACGGAACTTGTTGACAGAGCATCCGCAGCCAACAAATGTTGTAGTTCTTCGAGGCGTAGTGGACGGCCAGCAACTACTATGAACGCCAAAACATCTCGAGCAAGCTTAAGCTCAGATGGTTCTAGCTGACCAACGAGATCAAGAAGCATGTGCTCATAGATCGCTTGAAGATCATGGGGTAGGTAGGTTATGCAGCCTTTGTAAAGCATCGGCTACTCCAGTGGACCTGTTTAGATGCTTAAACAAAAACTTCACCCAAAGGAAACTACCATCTGCTGGCTTTCTTAAAGTCTCCAACAATTCATCTCGTAAGGCGCAGACATTGAGCACATCAGAAAGATGCATTCCGATTTCAATAACCACCTCTATGTCGCGCTTCATAAGGGTGGGCTATTATGGAGACCGGAAAATGCAAGTAGAAGACAGTTTATATTTATCTTACTCATTTATTTAATAATATATGCTGTCAGAGTGCTTTTGCCACACACAGGAGGCCCAACAACAACGAGGATCCGATCCACTTGCGATGCAGAAGGCAGGGTATACCAGTTAATGAACGTCATATTCGACCAGAACCAATCACATGTGCTTGTCACTCTCTGCTGCAATTGATCTTACTGGGCCTGGCGCAAGTTCAAAGGTCTCGGCCAGAGCTCACACTGCATTCTTTGATTCCTCCCACCTTTTCTCCCGAGTCTCTGGAAGCGATTAGTCAAGGCACGGTTGGGCTATTGGAAGCAGGCTAAAGTTACCTCCTTGAGCACTTATCAAGAGATTCAAATTCTCGGTTATGCTTCTATCCATCAGTCCAATGTTCCAAGCAACTACAACTGTGGGTGGAGATCAATGAACGGGTTCAGGATCGAAACATACCGGCATTCAGCATTCGAGTATTCTGGCTGGTGGACAAACCCCATATATCAACGGCCTCAATCTGCGAGAGAAGCTCTTTTGCGTACGCTGATGCTGTCGCAATAGCATACCGTCTCCATAAATCGTTTTTATGGGAGTCCGAATAGTCGCTTATTCCACGAACAACAAGACAAGGCAAGTTATTCATCAGTCCAGCAGCCTCCATTTCAAAACAAAGTACTAATCCGTCGTAGCGTTGATCGATTCTGTCTCTTTGAACGGCGTCCTTTATTACCACACTTCCTGATGCTATAACCCCGTAGTGAATGCTCGGCCTGGAAGGAAACTTGCGAGGGCTTCGGGTGATACGTCTTGAGTCGGCGCAACGAATACATCCTTCAGTCTGAGACTCATGGTCGTAATCCGCTTGATAAAGATTGTCTCTGTTCAGGCCAGGATAGGCATACTCCTGGCCTAGCTGCTCGATAGTATGCGGCATAGTATTTATCGGATTTCTCGGCCGCATATGATACGCCCTCAAAAGGTCGACAGCTGACAGGATCTTTCGAGGCGGCGGACAGAACCAGTCTTTCCTCTCCACGTCTCCGTTCTTTTTGAACTTTCCATAGTCGTACTGAACCACTCCAGTGTATGTCCCCGTTGGGTAGCTAACCACGACATCCCCGAGGCGGACGTCTTTATTCTTCGTTGGGACACCTCCTCCAATGCCGACTAGAAGGGCAAACCGAATATTCCTAAACGTGCGGCGCATGTTTTCGGCGACGACCGCAGCGGGCCCTGTGCCCATTTGCCCTCCTGATAGACAGACCATTACGATCTTGTGTTCGCCCAGTCGTCCCAAGTGGTATGCGTTGGTGTCGTCCGCAGGCATGGATTGAGCTCTGCCGTGCTCCTCATCTAGCACAGCCATCCCCACGACAAATTCATCGTGGGTAGCACACATCCAGCCCACTGAGTATTCGTCATTCGAGTAAACCGAGCGCTGCATTGTATATTGGAGTTGGATGGCATATGCCACACCCTGAGTAAACACAGGCTGTTGGAGGCCGGACGGAAAAATTCTGTCGTTGTTGGCTGCGGCAGACAAGGCTGTTGTTGGGCTGAGCCTTGCAAAAGCAAAAAGTACGTCCCATCAGCGGGGGCTGACTTGCAGGGTGATGAGAACTATTATAATTGGTCCAAGCCAGTAGTGCTCGTGAGACAAGGTAGACTAGGGCTATCAAAAACAGATGGACGTCGCCGGTAAGTACCTAGGTTCTATTTGTTGTTAGGTACTGAGTTCGCGCTCTATCTACACTAATTATTATTCCATATTTCTAGCTAAAAGCCATTAAAAATGGTTAAAAAAAAGCAAAAACATACAACAGCATGTATATGTTGGTGCTCACCCAGCCCAGCATGCCTTCCGTCGCTGCTTTGCCGCCCACGTTCCGGCGCCTTCAGGTGAAGGATTCAGGCGCCTGAATACCCTGCACCCAAGCTACCTGAAGCTACATCGTGACAAAAGCGCAAAATGACACCCTCGGGCTGGACATGCTATTCAAAAATTCGCGATGCCCTCGTCTTACTTTCTCCCGTCTTGCATTCCTGTCCTTCAAGTTCACGTCTGGTCATATTACAGTATGGCACGAGAACCAGCAGCAAAGTTTACGCGGGTGATCGACCTTGATACGCACAGTAATCAAGAGATCAAACGCGCAATTCTTCCACGAACAAGCAAAAAATATGAGAGAACCTTGGAGATATTTGACAAGTAAGTCTCCCTTTAAAACAGCAGTGTCTGTGTCTGCTGCTGCTAATCCTCAAGAGTAGTTTCCTTAAGCTGCACCCCGCTGCCTGCTCTCCACCTGATGTTAAAACATATAAAGGGTTTTTGGAATTCTATGCAATAAATACCCCGGGTCGGATTGAGCTACTTCCTGTGCCGGAAACTATCGAGAATTTTCGCCGGGATTTTGAGACTGCTTTGGCTCGCTTGAGGAACTTCTGTGTCCCGACCAGCATGTCTGTCACAATGAAGGAGGTGTGTATCACAAAGTCCACTTATATTCACTTGTTGACAAAGTCCAAAGTATATTATATCTGAGTTAAAGATCAAACTTAGTCTTCCAGATGCTGCGATGTCCAGAGATGGATTATCTCCAAATGATCTGGCTGTTCTCCAAACACAACTTTGGTGTCGGGACTTTAAAGAATACCGCGGTCAATATCCTGATCGCAGTAGAGTACAGCATGCTACATCAATGTTGCTTTATTGTTTCTCTTCGGCTCGGACTGGAGAGGTGCATGAGTCAACAGCTAGGCGCTCGATCGCCCGGAAGACCAAGAGTGACGGTGATAATGATTCCCGTCTCCGGGCTAGCACTATGGCAGCATGCTACAAGGTCAGTATTCTGCAATCCGTATTTATTACATGCCTTGTGAAACTAAACATGCATAGCATTTCACTCTCTCCATAGAATTGGTGGATAGGGTTCCAATGTTAGTGTTGACGTATGCTCGGAAGTACGTTAAGGGATTCTGGAGAATGAAAAAATGGGAACCTCCAGTCCATGCATTCTATGAGGTGTATAAGGAAGCAGTCCCCCTCTTCTTTAACCTTATTCTGTTCATGCTTCCGCTGTTTTCGGCTGACCGAGCTTTCCGGGACTATCAATCATGCACCGAGATCTTGGATAAGCTGGACTCAATTAGGCCCAGTGATTTCAACGGGCAAACCAACCATGTTATTTCCACAATTCATTTCCGAAAGGAACTCATGGATATTCCCGTATTCAGGCCATCTGACGAACTAGACTGTGACTCCTCAACTGGGAAGGCAATAGGTGCTGATTCCTTTGGAAAAGAATTCGCTGCGTTAGGACATCGGAGTGGATATAAAGGAAACGTTACTGCTCGCGCGTGTCGCCGGTGGGCTCTCATGGAAACTGGTAAGAAAATGTGCTGACTGTTTTGCCCAAGTCACTTACACATCATAGATAAAAAATATTCCCAGACAGCTCGAATGAAGCATGCATCCCATACTGAACCACGGACATTTGGCCGGTCATATGCGCACCCTGTATGTGAGGTAGACGGCCCTGCAGCATACTTGAATATCACAACCCGCCATGAGCATATCCAAAATCAACGCAGCATGGGTATACACCGTAACCCAAACCTCTGGCAGTCATTGCCCGCAAAGGCTGAATTTGAATTCCAGGAACGAAAGGACGTTATGGCTCTTGATCAAGAATTGGTGACACTTAAAACCCAACTTACAGAGGTGGAAGGCACGGAGGGAATGTGTGAGATCAAATTACAGCAACGCCGGGTCCAGAGTCAAAAGGACAAGCTCTATCTTGAAGAACTAAAAAGGCAACGTGAGCTGCAAGTGGATACTCAAAAGGGAAGCATTGATGAGCAAACCCTCTTCCACTACCGCCGGCGAGCTATGCCAGAGCGTGACCTCCTTGCTCGGATTTTGCCTACCAAGACAACTATACGGAGTGCAGAAGGACGGGCAGCTATAGAAGCACTGGAGATAATTTGCAAACAGGGTGATCAGGTTGCATATCGAACAGGATTACAGCCGGTTAAGGGGAAATGCATTTGTGGCAAATCAATAGAAAGGTAAGCACCTTTCCTTTAACATACTATCTTTATTAACCTGATAGTTTCGGGCCTCATCGTCAATGGCTTCACCTCTACCGTTGCTATCACAAGCGCCTCCGCCAGATAAGTGACGATGATTTTGCGGAGTTTTGCTACGAATGCGGCGAGTGGTTTAACAATCAGAGTGTATGGTATCAGCACTGTCAGGATCACCTCAACAAACCCAGTGAATTACTTCGCTGCGATCTGATTATATTCAGGAACTGTCCTGTCAAACCTGGGTACTGCCCATTCTGTTTGGGCGACAAGAGCTTAGGACCGATTCGACAGATGGAGCAGTACTTGGACACGACCAAATGGTATCATCATTTTGAATGTCATCTCAACCATAGAAGTCTATCTGGCAACTTCGACTGCCGGCACCCCGCATGTACAGAAACATACGGGACGCTAAAGGAATTGGTATATCACCTGGAGGATGTCCATTGCTGTAAACCTCGCCGTGGACAGAAGCGTTCATTTGGAAGCATAAGTGCAGATGGAGATGCATAGCTAAGTTTTCAATGGAATCACCGGTGTATACCGGTCAGCAGACATTACTGCAACAAAGCCATGTCCTGTCCTTCCTGTCTTGCTTCTTTCAAATCCTCCCTGATGAGGGACTGTGGTCATACATTCACTGCCTTGGCGCTTTATATGTGTATCTTTATAATTAGAAAGTGAGCTGTGAAATCAAAGTAATAGTAACTACTGAGGCAATAAGCGGTCGCATATCTACTGATCTAATTGTTCTATTCGATATCGTGTCACCTGGTCAAGTACGGTCCGTTTTGCCTAATTGGGATCCTCCGCTCATATTTCTAAGGGCACGTGCAATTCTGCCCTCGAGCGGCATCCAGATTAGTGGAGAGAGAGATGGAAGTGCATGAAAAATGGCCCGTCAAAAACAATTGACTGGCTCCTGAGCACTGCTGCTGGGGCTGAGGAATTCAGTCTTATTGTTCAAGCCTCATCCTTCTTCAAGGATATATGCCCAAATTGGGCCCCCTCAAGCACAGATTAGTGCAACAGTCCACATTTCTACCTGGACGGAAGAGGCTGGCAATCTCTCCCCTCTATAGGTAGCCAAAACAGGCTCTGCCTACAGAAGACCAGGCCAGGGTAGTGCCAGGCGCTTCTCCCACTCTTTTTCAAACCAATAAGTGTCCAGTTTTGTTATTTCAAGCATGCATTTTTAGCTTAGGTAACACGTCCGGTTGCCCCTCGGGAGGCCGCGAGTCACTCGCCACGTGACCGCCAAGCGACGTTAAATAATTAATAATAATAATAATAATAATTCCTCCCCAAGCGGGGATAACGACAACTCAGGTTCCACCCGAGACACCTCTACGAAGATGGAGCTGGCAGACATCAAATCAGTTGCGAGTATGTTACTCGGCGCTTGTGAGGCTGCTGAGAAATCAGGAAAGTCAATATTTGACACGGACTTCTTCCATAGTAATGGGGAAAAAGTGCAGCTGGCGCGCGTTGTAAAATCCCTATCTGAAAGACTCTATGATTCCTTTACTCTCCCAGATTTTGATGAAAGGAAATGGACAGCATCTTTCCTGTTACTGAGCCCCGATTTGTGTGAACTTTCGACCTGGTTCAACTCTCTTAGCGACAAGACAGAGAAAACACTTCAAGACAGAATCAGCGAACGTTTTTACAGTGTCCTCTTCTACAAGATGAAGACTTTATGTGATGAGTACACACATAATGGATTTCAGACTCTTGCTGAAATGATTCCTGGGCGGGGGAATCTGGAGCAGGTGTTGTTGGTCAAAGAGCACTTGCATACCTATATTGATAATGGTGAAAAATATCACTCGTTGTCAAATGATCTTGGAGGACCTGGGACTCTTTTCCTTCTCCCTGACAGAGGGGAATCCTAGTACGTACTCCTATACTCATAATCTGCATGCTTTGTGCTTACCATCTTAGCTGGTTGAAAGTGCCGAAGGGCGCGACACCTCGTGGGCAAGAAAAGCGCAGTTTTATACTCAAGTCACTTATTCAAATTGGGATCACCTCGAGAGCAATTGAATTAAACGCCAATCTACTCGCAGGAACAATCTTGAATCAGTGTCTAAAAGTGTTTGAAGACGCGCTACATGGCTCTACCCCCAAATTCTTCAAGTCAAGCTCAACTTACTCTCCTCAAATTTTCTCAAGCCTGAATCATTGGCATACTCCCTCCAGTGCGCGGCATATAAAGCGACCAAACAACACGCGTCTTGAACAGGCGAATAAACGTTGTCGTACTGGAACGTCAAACCTCTTTGAAGAAATGCAAAGTGTCTTGACGGAAAGGCGGAATAGTTTAAAGTCTGGGAGTGAAACTAGAAACAAGTCAGCTCAGTTAGCGCCTTTCGGGTTGCAACATCCCTCCCCCTTAAATGAGGGGGCATCGCAGAATCCACTCATGCCTTCACAGCTGCCTGGGTGTTATGCTTTCAACCACCAAGCTCAAATACATTCTCCAGTGCAAGGTACATATGTATCAGAATCTCCTGGTCTATCCAATTCCCAGCCCTATGGATTTATGCGAAACACATCTTTCCAGAAATCATGCGCTGCATCCGGCCTTTCCATGGAACAGTCTGAGCTGAGGCAGATGAATATAAGCTCCAACGACTTAAATCCACGACCTTACCCGACATACACGCTATCGCCTCCATCTTACCTACCCAGTCCTCAACAGATCGAATTGAGCTCAGGGTCATCTAAATTATGTGGCCCTGAGTCGGGTCAGAAAATAACTTTCAATGACTTCAATCCACGACCATACCTTACATTCACGCCATCCGCCGAGGCCTCTGATCTATTTAATACTCAGAAGGCTGATATGGCTGGCAGTTCTATGTTCCAGCAACCATACACAGTATCAAGTGACCCATCCAATCCCATCCAGACGGATATGACACTTAATGACTTCAATCCACGACCATACCTTACATTCACGCCATCCGCTGAGGCCTCTGATCTATTTAATACTCAGAAGGCTGATATGGCTGGCAGTTCTATGTTCCAGCAACCATACACAGTATCAAGTGACCCATCCAATCCCATCCAGACGGATATGACACTTAATGACTTCA